>CM033699.1:4562600-4642600 GCA_019514585.1 Dendrobium officinale | reverse complement strand
TTAGTTCAAAATTTTGTTCCAGATCTGTACAGAAGTTACAGGAATGTTTTCCTGTAGGGATCGTCCGGGCCGATCTGGGATCGTCCCGGGACGATCAGAGCATGACAAAAGTCAGAGAGCAAATCGTCCAGGAAATTAAATATCGTCCTGAGAAATCGTCCCAGGCCGATGTGAATTTGGTCAGATCGTCCAGGATGATCGTGCGATCGGCTAGGCCGATCAGAGTATTATTTAGCTGAAATCAGCTCATTTTAAAGAGAGAGAAAATCAAAATAAAATATCTAAAGTTTTGAGGAGAGAGATGGTCGAGGAGAAAAGTGCAAAAGTGGATTTTTGGGCAATGCCGGGTCGTTTTCGTCCGACGAGACAGTTCAAGAAAGTGGTGTACGCAAGGTAAGACACATTTCACCTTTCTCAATTTTCAGAACGGTGAAGTTTGAACGAGTTTTCTATCCGGATTTCGTTTTTGTTAACGAATTTCGTCAGTATTTTCCGATTGGTTCAGTTTTTACCGCATAACTTTTGATATGTTTCTGAGGTGCCGAGTGCGCACATTTTGATTATTTTCTGGAGAATTTTGACCGGGTAGTTTTGATTTGGCGGTGTTTTCTTTCAACTGTAATTTTTGACGATGTCTAAAAATGTCTGGGCAGTAGAATAAAAGTCTTATATTGTTGTTGTGAATGTTCTGTGGTAATTTGATAAAATTCTGTTTCGGTGAATTTTTGTGTAAATTCTGTATACTGCCGTTATGCCGCCGGATTTTCGTACGATTTCTAAAATTGTCCGGATTTGTTCTGAAATGATATGATATGATTGTGTGCTATAAAAAGGGAGTTATAAGGGAGATCCTGTGAGATCCTGTCTGTGTTAGGGAAATCTGAAATGAGTTCTGAAATCTGAAAACAAGTTCTATTCTGGATCCGATGATAAGTTCTGTTCTGGTGCTATAAGCACATCTGTTCTTGTGCCATGAGCACAAAGGGAGGCATAAGGGGCCAGAATCCAAAAGATTCTGTCAGTGTCTGGGAAGGGAGACATAAGGGGCCAGAATCCGTTGAGATTCTGTCAGTGTCAGGGAATCTGTTCTAACTTTTGATATGTTCTGAATTGATATGATTTCTGATTTCCGTACGACATAATTTGATATGATCTGTATAATTATGATTTTGATACGATTCTGACATGATTCTGTTCTGTTTTGATTTGATCTGATCTGTACGATTCTGATCTTTTCTGATATACGATTCTGTTCTGTTCTGATATGATCTGATTCTGATTTCCGTACGATTCTATTTGTTCTGATTTGATATATGATTCGATTCTGATTTGATATTTAAATCTGTTCTGTTTTATTAGTTCTATTCTGTCAGTTCTGTATTTTGATTTTTGTACGGATTTCTATCTGATGTGTTTGATGTGGACTCTGAGAATTTTGATTGAAGGTTTGATGTCTTGCTGAGCTGTTGTAGCTCATCCTTGTTTTCTGCGTGGTTTTCAGGTTCTGGGAAAGGGAAGGAAGTCTTGGACTAGGAGTCCAGAGTCTGATCTGTTATAGGTATTTTGTACTTTTGATTTTTTTACAGTCATGGTTTTTCTGTTCTGTTTTTCTTTCTATTTGGAAGCCATGAGCTGTATTTGTTTATGATTCTTTTGAGGAAGAAAAGATAGATGATCTGTTCCGCTGTATTTTGATGTTTATAGTAGCTCTGTGTGTTTGTTTCTGTGTGTAATGTTTGGAAAAAAGTTCTGAAACAAATTTCAAAGCCAGATCCTGGAATCAGTTCAGTCAGTTTCTGTCTGCACAAGATCGACAGCAGAAATATTACAATCAGAAGCACAGGTTCGTTGAATTTCAAGTTGGTGACTTTGTGTATGTCAAAGTCAGTCCGATGAAAGGTGTGAGCAAATTTGGCAGAGTGAGTAAAGTCAGTCCAAGGTATATTAGACCGTTTGAAATTCTTGAGAGGATTGGAAAATCTGCTTATACGCTGTTGTTATCTGATCAGATGTCTGATGTTCACAATGTGTTCCACGTATCTACTTTGAGAAAGTGGATATCTGACTCTGGAAAGAAAGTGTCTGCTGATGAGATTGAGATTTAGGAGAATCTGAGCTATAAAGAAGAACCCGAGTTAATTCTAGCTTATGATGTTCGTAAGCTGAGGAGTAAGCAGATTCCGATGGTTAAGGTGCAGTGGAAGCACCGAACTGCACGAGAAGCGACTTGGGAGAAAGAATCGGACATGAGGAAGTCGTACCCGTATTTATTTTGACTGAGTTCTATTTGGGCAATGTCGAGGACGACATTTTTTTTGAAGTTGGGGAGATTGTAATATCAGATCTGCTCCAGAATCGTCCAGGCCGATTGTGGATCGTCCCGGGACGATTAGTTCAAAATTTTGTTCCAGATCTGTATAGAAGTTACAGGAATGTTTTCCTGTAGGGATCGTCCGGGCCGATCTGGGATCGTCCCGGGACGATCACAACATGGCAAAAGTCAGAGAGCAAATCGTCCAGGAAATTAATTATCGTCCTGAGAAATCGTCCCAGGCCGATGTGAATTTGGTCAGATTGTCCAGGACGATCGTGCGATCGGTCGGTCCGATCAGAGTATTATTTAGCTGAAATCAGCTCATTTTGAAGAGAGAGAAAATCAAAATAAAAATATCTAAAGTTTTGAGGAGAGAGAAGGTCGAGGAGAAAAGTGCAAAAGTGGATTTTTGGGCAACGCCGGGCCGTTTTGGTCCGACGAGACAGTTCAAGAAAGTGGTGTACGCAAGGTAAGATACATTTCGCCTTTCTCAATTTTCAGAACAGTGAAGTTTGAACGAGTTTTCTGTCCGGATTTCGTTTTTGTTAGCGAATTTCGTCCGTATTTTACGATTGGTTCAGTTTTTACCGCGTAACTTTTGATATGTTTCTGAGGTGTCGAGTGCACACATTTTGATTATTTTCTGGAGAATTTTGACCGGATGGTTTTGATTTGGCAGTGTTTTCTTTCGACTGTAATTTTTTATAATGTCTAAAAATGTCTGGGTAGTAGAATAAAAGTCTTATATTGTTGTTGTGAATGTTCTGTGGTAATTTGATAAAATTCTATTTCGGTGAATTTTTGTGTAAATTCCGTATACTGCCGTTATGCCGCCGGATTTTCGTACGATTTCTGAAATTGTCCAGATTTGTTCTGAAATTATATGATATGATTGTGTGCTATAAAAAGGGAGTTATAAGGGGTCAGGATCCTATGAGATCCTGTCTGTGTTAGGAAAATCTGAAATGAGCTCTGAAATCTGAAAACAAGTTCTGTTCTGGTGCTATAAGCACATCTGTTTTGGTGCCATGAGCACAAAGGGAGGCATAAGGGGCCAGAATCCGAGAGATTCTGTCAATGTCTGGGAAGGGAGGCATAAGGGGCCAGAATCCGTTGAGATTCTTTCAGTGTCAGAGAATCTGTTCTGACTTTTGATATGTTCTGAATTGATATGTTTTCTGATTTCCGTACGACATAATTTGATCTGATCTGTATAATTATGATTCTGATACGATTCTGACACGATTCTGTTCTGTTTTGATTTGATTTGATATGTACGATTCTGATCTGTTCTGATATACGATTATGTTCTGTTCTGATATGATTTAATTCTGATTTCCGTACGATTCTATCTGTTCTGATTTGATATATGATTCAGTTCTGATTTGATATTTAAATCTGTTCTGTTCTGTCAGTTCTGTATTCTAATTTTTGTACGGATTTCTATCTGATGTGTTTGATGTGGACTCTGAGGATTTTGATTGGAGGTTTGATGTCTTGCTGAGCTGTTGTAGCTCATCCTTATTTTCTGCGTGGTTTTCAGGTTCTGGGAAAGGGAAGGAAGTCTTGGACTAGGAGTTCAGAATCTGATCTGTTATAGGTATTTCGTACTTTTGATTTTTGTACACTCATGACTTTTCTGTTCTATTTTTCTTTCTGTTTGGAAGCCATGAGCTGTATTTGTTTATGATTCTTTTGAGGAAGAAAAGATAGATGATCTGTTCCGCTGTATTTTGATGTTTATAGTAGCTCTGTGTGTCTGTTTTTGTGTGTAATGTTTGGAAAAAAGTTCTGAAACAAATTCCAAAGCCAGATCCTGGAATCAGTTCAGTCAGTTTCTGTCTGGCCACGACCCGATGCGAGCGGGATCCGTCCCGGTCGGGTTGGGTCGTGACACTTCCACCGTGGACCTCATGGCTACCCCTCAAAATATATTATTGTTGTTGTTGATCTCAAAAGGTTGTCTGGCATTATGTTATTTGGCATAAGATGTATGTCATTCGTTATTCATGTTTTGCTTGGATGGCCATTGTCAAGGGATTAAAGAATGTTGATCTCCTCATTTTGTGGAATATACCTTCTCCTTCCTCCTGTTCCTTATGTTATTCCTACCTAGAAACACACTCTCACTTGTTTGACTGTGATTTTTCATTCTAAATTCAATCTTCTTTCCTGCCTCGGGTGGACGGATTTTTATTGAGTTCAAACTTGCAACAGTTGGTAGAATACATGATTGAAAATCCCTATTCTAGCAACCACCCCCTCTTTAGCCTTTACTGCCTTCTTAACTTTCTGTTATATATAATTTAATTGGAAAGAAAGGAATGTTAGGAGGTTTGCTTCTGATTTTAATTGTTGGAACTCTATGAAATTGAGCATCAAACAAGCTGTTTTGAAGAAGATTTTGTGTTGGAAACATTTCAATGACATCAAGCAATTCATCTCTTAACTTGATAATTGTTGGCCTGCTGCTTTTTGTGGTTTATATTAGCTTGCCTTTTTCAACTTTTTCGGGTTTATAGCCAGAGTTTTAGGATTTTTGGATAAGGATTATGATGAATGTGAATTTTAACCACCATCTTGCTTTTGCTCCTTGGAAGGTCTTTCTTTAGGCAACCAGGGGCATTTCCTCCCCTTGGAAGGCCCCATCTGAAACCAGGGGAACTGACATCCACATGATAATATCCAATACCCAGAGTTTCAGGTTTTTTGGATAAGGACTATGAGGAATGTGAATTTTAACCATCATCTTGCTTTTGTTCCTTGGAAGGTCTTTCTTTAGGCAACCAGAGGCATTTCCTTCCCTTAGAAGGCCCCATTGGAAACTAGGGGAACTGACATCCACATGGTAATATCCAATTTTTTGGGTTAATTTTGTTTTGGACATTCTGTTCCTTCAAGCTTTGCTATTATTTGTTCCCCATATCTCTTATGTATCATGTTTCTTTCCTTTTATGTTTTGGTTGTTTTTTAGTTTTAGGATCACTCACATGTGCTCTTTGGGATTTTGAGCTCATAATTTTTTGGTTGCTCAGGTTACAGGTTTCATTTATATTTTCTTTTTCTTTGAGTCTTGCTCTTTGTAATTTTTCTTTATACTAAATGGATACGAGCTAAGCCCCTAATTTCTCCCCCAAAAATATCAAATAACTTCGTAATGCAACATTTCTCTGCCATGAATAGTGGGTCATGGTGGTATGGGGAAGACAACTCTCTTGCAACATGTCTATGAAAATGAAATCACAGAGGAATTTGATCATAAAAGTGTGGTTTCGTGTTTCCAATAACTTTGATGTGAAAAAAGTCATTGCATATGAGTTGGAATCTCTCAAGGAGAGGCCTTGTTTGGAGATGCTTGAGGCACTTCAAGATAGTCTTTGGACTGAGATGGTGTCCAAAAAGTTCTTGAGCTTGATGACATTTGGGAGAATGACGAGGAGTATGATAAAAGTAAGTTGGAGAAAGTGCTTGCCCCTCTTGCTATGGGAATTTTGGTAACAACTCGAATGGACTCAATTGCAATGATGATTGCAAATGTCATTAAAAAGAAGAAGGAAATATTTAGGATTTTAGTTGGAGAAGGATGAATTGTTGCATTTTCTCAACTCTCATGCATTTACTGATGTAGAGAACCCTAATGTTCATAAATAATTAAGAGCCATTGTTGGATGGAGAATTAAAAAGCTTTCAGGTTCTCCATTGGCAGCTAAGGTCATTGGTGGTGTTCTAAATTCTAGCTTGGATGACAGGCAAGTGTATGACAGTTCTAAAATGCAATTTAAGTACTACAACATTGGGTCAGAATTATATCTTTTCCATCTTAAGACTGAGCTATATATGACTGCCAAATCCTCTACAAATTTGTTTTGCATTATGTTCTATATTTTCACAAAATCATATGTTCAATACAGTTGATTTGGTCCAAATGTGGATTGCATTGGGTTTTAATCAGCCCTCTCATATTCAAGGAGAGACTATTGAGAATATCGGAGGAAGGAATTTTGATATTTTAGTCAAAAAAATCTTTCTTTGACTAGTTTGAAGATTTAGGATACTACAAAATCTATAATACTATAAGATGCATGATTTACTACATGAGTTTGGCACTTCTCAACACTTTTTTGTTTTATTTATACAAATCTAGACAGTCTTAAAAAAGATGGGGAGGTTTAAATATTTGCGTTCTCTTTTCTTGTTTTGGTACTATGAAACTTCTAATCAGCATATTTGCAATAAGGCCACCTGTAGATGCACCAGCAACCATTTTAAAGAAAATCATTAGAAGACCACTTGTAGATAGTCCAACAAATCTTATTAACATGCAACCATCAGTAAATATCAACCAAAACATAGGTAATTTGACAAACTTTTGTAGCAATAATAATCCGACATTAACCAAAGAAAAAGAAAGACAAACCAAGAAACAATATAATGGATTAATATAAAGACCTGCAATTGTAATTTCAAAGACCTCCACCAGAATCTTGCTTTTGGTAATTGGATTATATATTTATATTATTAGAATTAAATATATAATTAATTGAGTTTTATTAAATTTTTCTTTTGACATAAACTTGAAAAGAAAACTTTTAAATAATTTTGAATAGATTTAAAATCACGTAATGTTTAAATTTGATCCAAATTTGATAAGAAAATAAATGAATTAACTTGAATATTATGGTATTAAGGTCAATTTAAAATATTTATAGCCTTAAGCTTCAACCATTAATAAAATGAATTCAATGGGAGCCTAATTTGATAATAGATTTATCTCAAAAGAATTGAATAGCTATAAAAATCATCTTGATGAAATTTAAGTTTTTATTTATTAGATCCTAACACCATCATTAAAGAGTACAAATGAGATAGCACGTGTCATAAAAATAAGTAAATCAATAAGGAAAATTTATACGAAAATTGATGAAATCGCAAAAAATTTAATGATGGCTTAGTGGCATATATAAATATATATTGTCATAAAGAAAAAAAATTCAGAACCACTGCTCTGCCTTATTTTGAAATGAAACCAGCTCATCATTCTCCTCAATACTCAGCTTTCTTAAGGAGGCAAATCTTTCCTAGAAGGCCACATTCCAAAAGGTTCCAAATCCACTTACAATCACTCAAATCCCAAAAAAATCCCGTGCATCTTTTATCTCTGATTTCCGCCCAATCTCCTAATGTAATTTATTTATAAGATTATTATTAAGATTATTGTCACCTAGGCTTGTTGTGTGATAGAAAAGTACCCCTCAAACTTAAGGGAAAAATTCTATAAGATGGTAGTGAGGCCTGCAATGCTTTATGATGTTGAATGTTGGCCATTAAAGAGAAGCATAATACTAAGTGTGGCAGAGATGAGGATGCTCAGGTGGATGAGTGGCTTTACCCTTAGAGATAGGATGCGAAATGAGCATATATGTGAAAAGGTTGGAGTAGCTCCAGTAGAAGATAAGATTAGAGAGAGTCGCCTTAGATGGTTTGGTCACATAAACGGCGGCCTTACAATGACCCGGTTAGGAGGGTAGAGGTATGTTAGGCCGGTCCAACCTGGACCGGCCAAGACGGTCCGGGTCTTCTCCAGGCGGAAGCGGATCGCGGGACAGTAGGCCGACGGAAACGAAGGGGAGCTTGGGAGTGGGGTCCACTTGGAATTAAAACAAAATTGAAGTATTTTTGAAGGGAGAAGGAAGGGTAGAGATGTCCTTTTGCTTTTGTTTTGAATTAGAATGCATTAAGTAGGGAGAAAGAGAGGAATTAGGGTTATGTCATGTTTTGTGAGAATTTCTTTTGTCTTCTTGGATAGTGAGGGCTCTAGATCGAGATCTAGAGATTGGGAGAGTGCGATCCTCCTCTCGAATAGAGGATCCTTGTATCTTTGCTATTTTCCTTGCATCTACTAGTAAAATACAAGTTGTTTCTTCATTTTTCTCTCAGATTTTCCCTGTTTTTGGCTGTTTTACTGTTGTGGACAGCAGTTTTCATCTTGGATCTATTTGGGTTTGGTGAGTGATTTCCTATCAAATTGGTATCAGAGCGAGATCCGGAAGGTGGAGGGCTGTGTTTTTCCACTGTTTCGCTGCAGATTTTCGCAGAATTTGGGTTGTCGGAGGCTGTTTTCCCCTAAAAACTGCAGTTTTTAGGGTTTTTGAGAGCAGCAGTTGAGTAAAACATCAGAATTTGACTGTTTGGAGGGAGGATGAGCTCCGATATGGAGAAAGAGGAACTTGGGAAGACCCCATAGCTTGGGACAGAGGAGGCCATGGGGGGAATAGGGCATACGGGGTGGACACGAGGGCCAGGAAACTGAAAATGCCAGTATTCGAGGAGGGAAATGTGGATGAGTGGATCCACAAGGTGGAGAGGTACTTTGCAGTGAACGGCCTGATGGAGGAGGAGAGATTGATGGCTGCTAGTATGTGCTTGGAAGAGGCGGCATTTGCCTGGTTCAAGTACATGGATAAGTGGGAATCGGTGAGGTCCTGAAGGGACTTCAAGGAGGCTATCAGGGAGAGATTCAGGGGGAGCAGCCCATGGGAGATATCATAACAGTTTTATGCCCTCACTCAAGAAGGAACAGTGGAGGAATACAGGAAGAAATTTGAGAGTTTAGTGGGAGACATGGAGGGCCTCTCAAATAGTACTTTGGGAGGAAATTTTATGAAGGGTCTCAAACTAGAAATTAGAGATGCTGTGAAGGTCATGAGACCAAGAGACCTGAGGGAGGCAGAATTGGCTCAGTTGGTGGAGAATCAGAAGACCAACGCCCGAAATTGGAGAAACAACCACTCAGGAGGTCTCACCAGGACAACTATCACTTACTTGGCTCCAAAAGGGCCAAGCCCCAGCGTCCCTAGGGAGAGTGGAAAGGAGAAGAGCGGGGTGACTAGATCTGCTTGAAGCTTCAAGAAATTGACTGAGGAAGAGATGCAGGAGAAGAGGGCCAAGGGCCTTTGTTTCAAATGTGAGGAGAAGTTTGTTCCAGGGCACAGGTGCAAGGATCGCGCCCTTCGGGCTCTCACCGTCTATATAGATGAGGCGCCTGAAGAGTGTGATGATTCTGATGAGGAGCAGAATGATCCCCAGTTGGAGGTAGCCAAGGTCTCCCTCAATTCTGTGTTGGGATTTACTCCTAGCCATACGATGAAGGTGAAGGGGAAGATCCTTGGGAGGGAGGTAGTGGTCCTGATTGACAGTGGGTCAACCCACAATTTCATATCCACCCAGGTGGCAGAGGAGCTAGGGATGGAGCCTACTGAGACAGGCAGTTATGGGGTGATGATGGGGACAGGAAAGATTGATTCCAGCACTGGGATTTGCAAAGGGGTGGAGATGAGGCTACAAGAGATCAGGGTGGTAGAGGACTTCCTACCCCTGAAGTTGGGTAGCACAGATGTCATTCTGGGCATGAAGTGGCTATAGACCTTGGGTGAAACCAAGGTGAACTGGGGGACCATGGTGATGGAACTGATTGTAGAGGGGAAGAGGGTGAAGCTAAAAGGGGAACTAGGATTGTCAAGAGTTGGAGTGTCACTCAAGATCAATGGCGAAAATCATCCATGAGGAAGGAGGAGGATTCCTCGTGGAGCTGCAGAGCCTGGAGGAGCAGGAGGAGCAGGAGGAAAAGCTCATTCCCACGTTGGTTCAGCCTCTTCTGCAGGAATTTGAGGATGTGTTCCAACCTCTGGTAGGACTATCACCTGACAGAGAGCAGGAGCACCAAATTATCCTGAAAGAGGGTGTAACGCCCCAAGATCTAACTTGGAAAGAATTTCGGTCAATCCATTAAAATCATCAGTCATTTACCAGAGCTATCTATAGTCTTCAATCAATACCAAATAGTCTAACAAAATTCTACAATTTAAAACATCAATGTGCAATTCTATTCATATCTCAAAAGATCATATACAATACTCAGGATCTACACAAGGATCACATGAAAAAAAATCTATCCTGTCATGAGTACAAAAGAATCACTATAACCAAAAAGAACAAAACCTGAGGATTCCTGATCAACCTCAATCTCCTGCTCCCTTGCTCTGACCTGAAAATATTAACCACATATAATGAGCTTCAAAAAGCCCAGCAGGTCACCTAGTACCTATAACTGAAATCAAAGCACGGTACTGAAACAATATGCATGTCAGTCAATCAAATCTATAAAAGTCAATTGCACATGATCAGTGAATCTATGCAGATACGAAAATCAGTAGTCAATGCACAATCAATAAAATTCGTAGTCAGCGGTAGAAGAATCGTTAAACAGCAGGAAGAAATCCGTAAAGCTCAATAAATCAGTACATACAATAAATCTCGTAAGGATCCAATCAAATCAATAGTAGAAAATCATCGTCTCGATAATAACCGTTAAATCAATATTGTATAAATATAATCAATCAAATTAATACATAGTAAGAACAGTTGAAATCAAATCAATACAGGAAAAATACGGTGTATCAATGAAGCGATAGTATCAATGAATCAACATCAATAAATTAATAGTATCCATGTCCATAGTATCAATGAATCAATACAATATCAGTATCCATATCAATATCAATATCAATGCTCAGTGACATGTACAATATGCAATATCAATAAAATCGTACAGTAACAATAAACCCGTAAATCCGTTAAATCCATTCAATATCGATAAATCAATATCTATATCATTAAATTAATCGATCTCAATAAATCAATAAATCCATCAAGAAATCATAAGAACAGTTCTGTACGCATGCAATACAATATAGTAGTCTTACTTAACAAGTACAATCACTAGATATTAAGGCGTTTTTCAAGTCGATGTCCATTGTGCTGTTGGTTCAATAAGAGTCGTCACTCTGTGCCCGTCGGCCGCCCGTCGGCATAATAATCTCCTTATGACTCCCAATCGTTGTATCAATGATTAATAGAGGATATCGCCAAACCCTTTTTAAAGGAAAGCCCGTCGGCCCACCATCCTGTACAGGTCAAGTCAATTTCCAACCAACGGTTCAACCAGTCTTCACTTGTCTTTCAGTAACAATAACAATAATTCAATCATATATTCACATTCGTATGCATATTCAATCATTCAAATCATCAATTCAGAAAATCAGAAGTCGTACGAGAAATCAGTGGCATAACGGCGGTATACAGAATTTACACAGAAATCACATATTAAGAACTTTACCAAATTACCACAGAACATGTAAAACAATAATATAAGACTTTCATTGTACTGAAGCAATATTTTTCAACAACCCGATAATTATCTATTCGATAAAAATTGCACAGAACTCAAAATACCCGGAAAAAACTTTACAGAAAATACTTAAATCGTTCAGAATAAGCATCTCAGAAACATATCAAAAGTTGTGCGGTAAGACTTTCGTCAATATAAATAATACTTGTTTTTCGGTAACGGAAACGCAAAACGGAGCACAGAATTATCAAAACTCAAAATTTTCAAAAACAGAAATAGGATTCGGAGTCCTTACTGCGAGACAAACAAATTTTTCAACTGCGTCGTCGGACGAAAAGCGCTCCGCGGGTTCCAAAACCAAGCTTTTCCTTCTCTTCCTTCTATTTCTCTCTCCTGATTTCTCTTTCTCTCTCTTCAAATGAATCCAAAATATCTCAAATCCGATATTTATCAATACTGATCGTCCCGGACGATCCAAAATTCGTCCCGGGATAATTTGCCTCAGGTAGAATTTCGTACAGACGAAATTAAATAACGTCCGGACGACTTGCTCTCTGGAAAAATTTCGTCCAGACGGATCGTCCCGACCCTTCCAGGTTCGTACAGACGAAATTACAGATTTCTTCACAATTTTCTTCAATTCGTCCCGTACTAAATCCAGTTCGTACGGACTAACTGCACTAAAAAAATCAGCTTTTTAAGAATTTTACAGAGGGAGTATCTCCTATCTGTGTGAGGCCTTACAGATACCCTCAGGTGCAGAAAGATGAGATTGAGAAGCTGGTGGGAGAAATACTAGAAGGAGGGATCATTCAGCCCAGTGTGAGCCCTTTCTCTAGTCTAGTTCTGTTTGTGAAAAAGAAGGATGGGAGTTGGAGGTTCTGTGTAGACTACAGAGCTGTAAACAAGGAGGCTGTGCCTGATAAGTTTCCTATCCCTGTGATTGACGAGTTGATGGATGAGCTACATGGAGCAGCCTTGTTCACCAAGGTCGATCTGAAGTCAGGCTATCACCAGATCAGGATGAGGAAGGAAGATGTGCAGAAGACGACCTTCAGGACTCATGAGGGTCACTACGAGTTTCTGGTGATGCCTTTTGGCCTCACCAACGCACCTGCCACATTCGAGGCCTTGATGAACCGGATCTTCAAGCCACACCTCCGCAGGTTTGTGTTGGTATTTTTTGATGACATTCTAATCTATAGCAGGACTGAGGAGGAACACCTAGAGCACCTGAGAGTGGTGTTGGGTGTGCTGAGGGAGCATCAGCTGAAGGCCAATTTCAAGAAGTATGACTTCGCTCAGGCACGGGTGGAGTACCTTGGGCACGTGATATCCCAGGAGGGAGTTGCTGCAGATCAGTCTAAAATTGAGGCAATGCTGGCATGGCCTCAACCCAAGACCTTGAAGGGGCTCAGAGGATTCTTGGGATTGACAGACTACTACAGGAGGTTCGTGAGGGGATACAGCACCATAGCGTGGCCACTGACAGAGCAGTTGAAGAAGGATAATTTTTTATGGGGAGAAGCAGCTTCAGAGGCTTTTGAGAAGCTGAAGAAGGCCATGACGATAATGCCAGTGCTTGCTCTGCCAGACTTCAACCAGGTGTTTATGGTGGAGACAGATGCTTCAGGCCATGGATTGGGAGCAGTGTTGATGCAGAACCACAGGCCTATAGCTTACTTCAGTCAGGTACTGTCGTCCCGGGCTAGGCTGAAGTCTGTTTACGAGAGAGAGCTGATGGCTATTGTACTGGCCATCCAGAAGTGGAGACCTTACTTATTGGGTAGACACTTTATTGTCAGGACTGATCAGAGGAGCTTGAAGTACTTGTTAGAGCAGAGGATGGTCACAGAGGAGCACCAGAGGTGGTTGTCTAAGCTGCTGGGATATGATTTTGAGATCCACTACCGATCGGGACTAGAGAATAAGGCAGCGGATGCCTTATCACGCTGTATGGGGGAGCTCTAGTGGATTGCTGTATTAGTACCAGTACTGATAGATTGGGGAGCCATCAAAGAGGAGAGCATTCAGAATGAGGAGCTAAGGAAAATCAAAGAATATATGTTATTAGATGGGAACAGCCACCCAGGCTACTCAGTTATGGGAGAGAGACTGTACTATCAGGGAAGGAGTATGATTCCAAGGTCTTCCATCTACATTCCCCAGCTGCTACAGGAGTTTCATGGGAGTGCCATAGGAGGGCATTCAGGAGTGCAAAAAACTTATAGCCGATTAGCTGCTGAATTGAACTGGAAGGGGATGAGGAAGGATGTAGAGGAGATGGTAGCGAAGTGTGATATCTGCCAGCGGAGCAAGTACCTGACGATGGCACCAGGGGGATTATTACAGCCTCTGGCCCTACCAGAGAAGGTTTGGGAGGAGATTACTATGGATTTCATTGATGGGATCCCAAAATCAGTAGGCTACACAGTTATACTTGTAGTGGTCGACAGGCTGAGCAAATATGCTCATTTCATTCCCTTGAGACACCCATACACAGTAGTGTCTGTAGCAGCAGCATTTGTGAGGGAGATAGTCTGCCTGCATGGGGTACCAGAGTCCATTATTTCTGATAGGGACAAGGTGTTCCTGAGCCATTTCTGGAGGGAGCTATTTAGGATGCAGGGAACAGTACTGAAGAGGAGCACAGCCTACCATCCACAGACTAACGGACAGACAGAGGTGGTGAATAGGAGCGTGGAGACATACTTGAGGTGTTTTGTGTCTGAAACACCAAAGCAGTGGGCTAAATGGCTAGCTTGGGCAGAATACTGGTACAATACTTCTTTTCATTCGGCTACCAAGATGACACCTTTTAAGTATTATATGGGAGGGACCCCCCACATCTGGTACACTACAGCCATAGTAGTACTCCAGTATCTGCAGTGGATCAACATTTGAAGGAGAGAGATCAGGTGTTGGAAGAGCTCAAGAGGCATTTACTTAGAGCCCAGCAACTTATGAAGAAGCAAGCGGATGACAAAAGGAGAGATATACAGTTTGCAGTTGGGGACAATGTCTACTTGAAGCTCCGACCATACCGACAGAGGACTATGGCCCAAAGGAGAAATGAGAAGCTTGCAGCAAGATATTTTGGCCCTTTTGAAGTGGAGCAGAGAATTGGAGAGGTGGCATATAGATTGAGGCTTCCTCCAACAGCCAGAATACACCCCGTTTTTCATGTCTCACAGTTGAGGAGAGTGGTGGGGGAGCATGCAGTAAGCCCAGAGCTGCCCAGCACATTGAGGGAGGACATGGAAGTGACATTGGAGCCTCTAGCGGTAGAAGGAGTGCGCATCAATGAGAAGGGGGAAAAGGAGGTGAAGATTAGATGGAGCGGCCTCCCAGACTATGAGGCCACCTGGGAGCCACAGGAGAGGATTGCAGAGCAGTTTCCTGCTTTCCACCTTGAGGAAAAGGTGGTACTTTGGGAGGGGGGTAATGTTAGGCCGGTCCAACCTGGACCGGCCAAGCCGGTCCGGGTCTACTCCAGGCGGAAGCGGATCGCGGGACAGCAGGCCGACGGAAATGAAGGGGAGCTTGGGAGTGGGGTCCACTTGGAATTCAAACAAAATTGAAGTATTTTTTGAGGGAGAAGGAAGGGTAGAGATGTCCTTTTGCTTTTGTTTTGAATTATAATGCATTAAGTAGGGAGAAAGAGAGGAATTAGGGTTATGTCATGTTTTGTGAGAATTTCTTTTGTCTTCTTGGATAGTGAGGTCTCTAGATCGAGATCTAGAGATTGGGAGAGTGCGATCCTCCTCTCGAATAGAGGATCCTTGTATCTTTGCTATTTTCCTTGCATCTACTAGTAAAATACAAGTTGTTTCTTCATTTTTCTCTCAGATTTTCCCTGTTTTCTATTATTTTTGGCTGTTTTATTGTTGTGGATAGCAGTTTTCATCTTGGATCTATTTGGGTTTGGTGAGAAACACTTGGAAATCCAAGTGTTTCCTATCAAGGTATTAGATTGGACTTATGTTAAGAAAGGTAGAGGCAGACCTAAAAAGACTTGGTTAGAAAATATTAGGAATGACCTTTCTTTATTAGATTTAAACGAGAATTTGACCTTTAATAGGACACAATGGAGAAAAATGATTCATGTATCCGACCCCACGTAGTTGGATAAAGGCTTGATGTTGTTGTTGTTGTTGTATTATTAAGATTATTGCCAATAGGATGAAATGTGTTATGCCTCACATTAGTCATCAAAGTCAATCAGGGTTAGTTCATGATAGAATCTCTAATGACAATATCTTCCTAGCTAATGAGGACCTCTCTGAATTCAATTCTCATGGAGCTCAAAATTTTTTGTGTGCAGAGTTTGATATCTTCAAAGCATTCGATACATTGTCAATAGAATTCTTGATTTTTAGGCTCTTACAAAAAGGTTTTCCTAGCACTTTTGTTTCATGATCAAAGGCATGTATTATGGATGTGAATTTCTCTATTTGTTTCAATGGAGCCTTGGAGGACTATTTTAGCTCGACCTTTGGCCTTAGGCAGGGATGGCCCTTTTTGCATAGCTATGAATGCTTTGTCTTGCCTTTTAGATAAAACTGTGTTCCTTCAAAGGCATATATAAAGGCTACTCTCAGCTGGCCCATTTAATATACGTTGATGAACTGCTGATCTTTGGGAAGGTTACTACTCAAAGTGCTATCTCCCTAAACAATATCCTTAATGTTTTTGCTAATTCCTCTTGGCTTCACAGAAACCGGGCAAAAAGTTCTATTTTGTTTTCAAAAAAGCTACTTCCTTCCCTGCTATTTGTAGTCTGTTAAACATCCCTCTCTCTCTAAAAATTCACCTACCTTGGCCTCCCCATTTCTCCTTACGGGCTGATTTCCTCTTGACTTACAACCGCTTCTTCAAAAAGTATCTGGATTATTAGATGGTTAGAAAGCTCATCTTTTGTCTTTTGCTGGGAGACTTCAGTTCTTAAGGTTTACCATCTATAACACTATTGCTGATTGGTTAAGAGGAGTTATTATACCTAAAGTCGGGATTAAATTAATAAACAAGGTATGCTCTAGATTTCTTTTTCATGGTGATTCTTCGGGGGAAAAAATTACATATCTTTTGGAAAGATTTTTGTCAACTCAGATGGTTTGGGGGTCTGGGTGTACTGGCGATTCCTTCTTTGTACCATGGCTTTTGTTGCTTTTTAATTTGGCATATTATTAATGGGAGCAATCTCTTGTCTTATTGGCTAAGCTCAAGTACAAATCTCCTTGGAAGCATCCTCCTAATAGAGCTTCCAAATACTGGAAGCTTCTTTGCTTGGTGGCTTTAAAGAAAAAAGATTTGATTTCCTTCTCTATTGTGAAAAACAGCAAATTCTCCCTCCTCTATGACTCATGGTGCAATGGTTATGCCTTATACGGATTCTTGGATGGTGATAATCTTAACTTAACAAATTTGCCCTAAATTCTATTATTTTTGTGCATAACTGGAAAATTCCTCCTCTTTTTTCTCTGACTGTCAAAAATGCTATCTCCAATATTAGCATCTTTGAGCATGGCTCCTCTACTATCTACTGGTTGGAATCTTCTAATCCTAATTTTAAAAACTTCTACTTGAACTTTTTTGATGGATCTCAGAAGGCTATTTGATTTATGCTATTTGCTGGTGATTTTCTTCTTGTTGATTAGAGTAGAGAGCTAGTTGAAGGTAAACTTAAATTATGGAGGTCAACCTTAGAGTCTAAATGTTTTCGTTTGAGTAGATCTAAAATTGAATATATGGAGTATACTTTTAGTAGTAATAGATCTAGTGGGGGATTGTGACTTTAGTCAATCAAGTCATTAATAAGAGTACACGCTTTACATATCTTGGGTCTATTGTTCAGAGTGATGGTGAAATAAATGGGATATTGTTAGTAGAATTCAAATTTGATGGTTGAAGTGGAGGAATGCATCAAGCTTGTTGTGTGATAGAAAAGTACCCCCAAATTTAAGGGAAAATTCTATAAAATGGTGGTGAGACCTGCAATATTTTATGGCGCAGAATATTGGCCATTAAAAGAGAAGCATAATATTAAGTGTTGCAGAGATGAGGATGCTCAGGTGGATGAGTGACGCTACTCTTAGTGATATGATACAAAACGAGCATATACATGAAAAGGTTGGAGTAGCTCCAGTGGCAGATAAGATTAGAGAGAGTTGCCTTGATGGTTTGGGCACATAAAATGACAGCCTTCTGATGACCCGGTTAGGAGAATAGATATATTAGATTTGACTTATGTTAAGAAAGATAGAGGTAGACCTAAAAAGGCTTGGTTAGAAAATTTAAGAACTGATTTTTCTTTGTTCGATTTAAATGAGAATTTGACTCTTAACAATACACAATGGGGAAAAAGGATTCATGTTGCTGACCCCACATAGTAGGATAAATGCTTGATGTTGTTGTTGTTGTTGATCTCGGAAGGTTGCCTGGCATGATTTTATTTGGCATAAGAGGTATGCCATTCGGTGTTCATGTTTTGCTTCGATGGCCTTTGTCAAGGGATTAAAGACTGTTGATATCCTCATTTTGTGGAATGTACCTTCCCCTTCCTCCTGCTTCTTATGTTATTCCTACCCAGAAGCATCTCTTGTTTGACTGTGATTTTTCATTCCAAATTCTATCTTCTTTTCTACCTTGTGCGGAGGGATTTTTATTGAGACCAAACTTGCAACAGCTAGAAGAATACTTGATTGAAAATCCATGTTCAGTAACCGCCCCCTCTTTAGCCTCTACTGCCTTCTGAACTTGTTGTTCTATATACTTTATTGGAAAGAAAGAAATGCTAGGAGGTTTGCTTCTGATTTTAATTGCTGGACCTCTGTGAAATTGAGCATCAAACAAGCTGTTTTGAAGAAGATTTTGTGTTGGAAACATTTCAGTGACATTAAGCAATTCATTTGTTAACTGGATAGTTGTTGGCCTGTTGCTTTTTGTGGTTTATATTAGTTTGCTTGTTTCAACTTTTTTGGGTGTATGGCTGGAGTTTCAGGATTTATGAATAAGGACTATGATGAATGTGGATTTTAACCATCATCTTGCTTATGCTACTTGGATGGTCTTTCTTTTCGCGACAAGGGGCACTTCCTTGCCTTGGAAGGCCCCATCGGAAACCAGGGGAACTGACATCCACATGATAATATCCAATTTTTGGGTTAATTTCGTTTTGTACATTCCAAGTCCTTTAAGCTTTGCTGTTATTTGTTCCCAGATCTCTTATGTCTCCTGATTCTTTCCTTTCAGGTTTTGGCTGTTTTTTAGTTTTAGGGTCACTTATATGTGCTCTTTGGGATTTTGAGCTCTTAATTTTTTGGTTGCTCAGGTCACATGTTTCATTTGTTTTTTTCTTCTTCGAGCCTTGCTCTTTGAAAATTTTCTTTATACTAAATGGATACGAACTAAGCCCCTAATTTCTCCCCAAAAAATATCAAACAACTTTGTACGACAACATTTCTCTGCCATGCATAGTGGGTTGTGGTGGTATGGGGAAGACAACTCTCTTGCAACATGTTTATAAAAATGAAATCACAAAGGAATTTGATCATAAAAAAGTGGGTTTGTGTTTTCAACAACTTTGATATGAAAAATATGTGTTGAAATCTCTTAAGGAGAGGCCTTGTTTGGAGACACTTGAGGCACTTCAAGATAGTCTTCGGACTGAGATGATGTCCAAAAATTTCTTATTTGTGCTGGATGACATTTGGGAGAATGACGAGAAGTAAATTGGAGAAAGTGCTTGCCTTTTTGGCTATGGGAATTTTGGTAGTAGGATATTGGTAACAACTCGAATGGACTCAGTTGCAATGATGATTGCAAATGTCATTAAAAAGAAGAAGGAAATATTTAGGAATTTAGTCGGATAAGGGTGGGTTTTTCTAGCTTCTCAATTGTCATGCATTTACTGATGTAGAGAACCCTATAACAACAACAACAACAACATCAAGCCTTTATCCCACTACGTGGGGTCGGCTACATGAATCCTTTTTCTCCATTGTGTCCTATTAAAAGTCAAATTCTCGTTTAAATCTAATAAAGAAAGGTCATTCCTAATATTTTATAACCAAGTCTTTTTAGGTCTACCCCTACCTTTCTTAACATAAGTCAAATCTAATACCTCTACTCTCCTAACCGGGTCATCGCAAGGCCGCCGTTTTATGTGACCAAACCATCTAAGGCGACTTTCTCTAATCTTATCTTCTACTGGAGCTACTCCAACCTTTTCACGTATATGCTCATTTCGTATCCTATCTCTAAGGGTAAAGCCACTCATCCACCTGAGCATCCTCATCTCTGCCACACTTAACTTAGTATTATGCTTCTCTTTTAAAGGCCAACATTCGGCACCATAAAGCATTGCAGGCCTCACTACCATCTTATAGAATTTTCCCTTAAGTTTGAGGGGTACATTTCTATCACATAACAAGCCCGATGCATTCCTCCACTTCAACCATCCAACTTGAATTCTGCTGATAATATCCCCATCTATTTCACCATCACTCTGAACAATAGATCCAAGATATCTAAAACGTGTACTCTTATTAATGACTTGATCGCCCAAAGTCACAATCCCCTCACTAGGTCTATTACTACTAAAATTACACTCCATATATTCCGTTTTAGATCTACTCAAGCGAAAACCTTTAGACTCTAAGGTTGACCTCCATAATTCAAGTTTACCTTCAACTCCCTCTCTAGTCTTATCAACAAGAAGAATATCATCAGCAAAAAGCATACACCAAGGTACATCCTCTTGCAAATGTCTAGTGAGAACATCCATGACTAAAGTAAAAAGATATGGGCTTAAGGCTGATCCTTGATGTAACCCAACCGAAATAGGAAAATACTTGGTTAATCCACCTTGTGTTTGAACACAAGTAATAGCTCCTGCATACATATCTTTAATGATTTGAATATAAGCATTATTGACTCCTTTCTTTTTAAGAACTCTCCATAGCACTTCTCTTGGAACTTTATCATATGCTTTTTCTAAATCAATAAATATCATATGTAGATCCTCCTTATTTTTTCTATATTTCTCCATCAAACCTCTTAATAAATGTATGGCTTCCATAGTCGACCTACCCGGCATGAATCCAAATTGATTTTGAGAAACATTAGTATCACGCCGCAACCTATGCTCCAAAACTCGCTCCCATAGTTTTAAAGTATGACACATTAACTTAATACCTCTATAATTCGCACAATCTTGTACATCACCTTTATTCTTAAAAATAGGAATTAACACACTCATTCTCCACTCATCTGGCATCTTCTTAGTCTTCAAAATAGTATTAAAAAGTTTAGTAAGCCATGAAATTCCTTCATCTCCTAAGCATTTCCACACCTCTATTGGAATATCATCAGGTCCAATAGCTTTTCCACCCTTCATTTTCTTTAAAGCCTCTCTAACTTCAGTTCTACTAATACGCCGATAAAAACATAAATCTTTATTTTCATCTAGGGTGCTAAGGTCACTATAGTCAATCTTATATTCACAATCTTCATTAAAAAGTTTAGCAAAATATCTCATCCATCTTTGTTGAATATCATCTTCTAAGAAAAGTATTTTTTGATCTTCATCTTTAATACACTTCACTTGAACTAAATCCTTACTACTCCTATCTCTTTGTTTGGCTAACTTATACATATATCTTTCTCCCTCTTTAGTATCTAATCTATTATATAAATCACTAAAAGCTAATGCCTTTGCATCGCATATTGCTTTCTTAGCATCCTTACAAGCCACTTTATATATTTCCCAATTATCAGAATTTTTAAAATTAAACCAATTTTTATAACAAAGCTTCTTATTTTTAATTTTTTCTTGCACATTAGGATTCCACCACCAACTATTTTTACTATTGGGAGCTTTTCCCTTTGATACTCCAAGGACATCTTTTGCAATATTCTTAATATCAGTAGCCACTTTTTCCCACATAATATTAGCATCTTCATGCACAGACAAAATCTTAAGATCTAAAATCTTATTTCCAAAAATATTTTTGTTAATATTCTTTAAATGCCCCCATTTAATCCTAGAAAATTGTTTTACTTTATTTTTTATTTTATGCCCCTTTATCTTAAAGTCCAAAACTAATAAACGATGTTGGGTACATAAATTTTCACTCGTAATAACTTTACAATCTTTGCAATCTAAATGATTTAATTTTCTAATAAGAAAATAGTCAATCTGGGTTGTATTATATCCATTTTTATAAGTGATGAGATGCTCATTCCTTTTCTTAAATAAGGTATTAGCAATTAAAAAATTATAAGCTAAACAAAAATCCAATATGGTCTTGCCACCTTCATTCGTCGTTCCAAATCCATGGCCACCATGAATGCTTTTAAAATCATCTACCTCTCTACCAACATGTCCATTTAAATCTCCTCCAATAAAAACTCTTTCTTCAAGAGGTATATTTTGTATTAATTCTTCTAAGTCATTCCAAAAATTTAATTTAGAACTCATATCCAAACCTACTTGAGGAGCATAAGCACTTATAATATTAACAATCTTATCATCAACAACAATCTTTAAAGCTATAATTCTATCTCCAATCCTATTAATTTTTATAACATTATCCTTTAAACTCTTATCTATAATAACACCTACACCATTTCTAGTACGACTCCTACCCGAATACCAAAGTTTAAATCTTAAACTATCAATTTCCTTAGCCTTATCTCCAACCCATTTAGTTTCCTGAATGCACAAAATATTTAACTTCCTATGAATCATAATATCTATTAATTCCATTAATTTTCCTGTAAGGGAACTTATATTCCAAGTTCCTATCCTAATTTTAGTTTCATGGACTAGCTTCTTTGCCCACATCCGTCCTTGATGTGGGAACCCTTGCCTATTTAACACTGCACCCGGGCGCCGGTGCAGCGGCCCTTGCACACTTGTCACTGTATTCAGGCCATACAGCGCGTCGCTTCCAGGGGACGCCCTAGCATTAACACAATTTCTTAAAGGATTCATGTCATTATTGTTCGACAAGTTTTACGCTGGCTGTAGAGAACCCTAATGTTCATAAAAATTTAAGAGCCGTTGTTAGAGAGAGTTAAAAAGCTTTCAGGTTCTCCATTAGCATCAAAGGTCATTGGTGGTATTCTAAATTCAAGCTTAGATGATAGGCAAGTAATGAAAGTTTTAAAATGCAATTTAAGTACTACAACATTGGGTCAGAATTAAATCTTTTTCATCTTAAGACTGAGCTATATATGTCTGCCAAATCCTCTACAAATTTGTTTGCATTATGTTCAATATTTCCACAAAATCATGTGTTCAATACTGATGATTTTGCCCGAATGTGGATTGCTTTGGATTTTATTCAGCCATCTCATATTCAAGGAGAGACTATTGAGAATATCGGAGGAAGGAATTTTGATATTTTAGCAAAAAATCTTTCTTTGACTAGTTTGAAGATTTAGAATACTACAATAATCTATAATACTACAAGATGCATGATTTACTACATGAGTTGGTGTTGACCTCTGCATTAAGATAAAAAAAGAAGAAGATAATAAACAATCGCTAAAATGATTACCTGTAGCCGCTCATCCCGTATCTCTGCCACATCTGCCGCAAATCCTGCTCAAATCGTCGACCCACTCCCTGCAAACGGAACCGATTTCAGTCGTTTCATACACGCTCGCCTCGATCCTTGCCTTCTCCGTGTCTATAAAATGAAAGGGAGGACTTCGCACTTCGACACTCACACACGATCGCTGCTCTCGGCTCTCTCCCATTCGCAAATCCAAAACCTCTCTTCCGATCTCCCCCTCTGGCCGACGCCTCCTCCCATCTTCCTTTCCCATCCCGTCGCTACTCCTCTACCCGACGACCTCTGCCCTAATCCCGGCCTCACTTGCTCTCGATACCTCTCCTCCATCTCCACTAAAGCCGACGACACGCTCCAGCTCCGACACTTCTCCCATACCCGAAACCTTCCTCCACCGATCCTCTGCCCGTGCCGATCCCAAGGAGAGAGAGAGAGAGAGAGAGAGAGAGAGAGAGAGAGAGAGAGAGGAAGACCTACCTTGCCGAGAGCCCTTCTCCGCCTCCTCCTGGACGTTCCCTTCTCTGTTGGATTGGAAGACAACAGGAGCTCATGCTGTGAAGGTAACTTGATCCCTTTCACGCACAACTTCAGCCAAATCCCGTAACTCCACCGAGCTAAGAGGGTAAAGGGAGGATTTAACTTGTTGTGGGGTTGAGAATTTAATAAATCCTGCTCAAATCTTTTAAGATTTTGTTCAATTAACTTGATTATAAATGATTATAGTTAATTATATTTAAATATGATTAATTAAAATCAGTTATAATTAGTTAATTATTTTAATTTATAACTAATTTTAAATCAAATATAATTAGTTATATCTCAAATATAATTAATTATGATTAGTTTTAAATTAATTATAAATTGAATCTAACTAATTTATAATTAATTTTAAATTAAATATAATTGATTATACATTAAATATGATTAATTATGATTAATTTCTAATTAATTGTAAATTAAATCTAATTAATTGTAAATTAAATCTAATTAATTTATAAACAATCTTAAGTTAAGTATAGTTAGTTATATATTAAATATAATTAATTATAGTTAATTTATAATTATTTATAAATTAAAAGAAATAGTGCTTCCCCCCCACTCTCTTTCCTCGATGTCCGTGTCGAACCGGCAAACCACCTAAGCACGCCTTTAGTGGCCGTGGTAGGAGGGAACCCGGTGCGACACCTACGACGAGGTAGGCGAGTGACCCCTCGATCCACGTGTCAACCACTACAACCCCGCGGAGGTATGAATCTTTCTAAACTCAAAACCCTACTTCAATATTCGTGGCAAACTGGAGAACTGTCCTAAGCACGCCTTTATTGGCCGTGGTAGGATGGAACCCCGGTGCGGCACGTACGGCGAAGCGGGGTCGCTTATAAGTACCCCCGGGCGGGGGGAAATCAAAATTGCTTATCAAAAATGCTTTTTATAAAACCCCATGCACGCCTTTATTGCGCGTGGTGGGAGAAAACAAAAATACAACCGCCGCGGTGTCTCACCAACACCAACCGTGCACGCCTTTAGTGGCGTGGCGGGTAGGCGGCCTCTTGGTTTTTTCCCCTAAACGGGGGAGACGCCGGGAGGCTGCCGAAATTTTGTCTGAAATACAGACAAGGACTTGGAACCATTTGGGACTTGTGGACTTGTTTCAATCTATCTAATTGAACTTGAACCCAAATGAATTCAATTCTAATTGAAATGAACAAGAACTTGATTGGACTCGTTTTGGACTCGGACTTGAACTCAAAAAACTTGTGTACCTCAAACTTGAAAAAGACATGAACCGCAGAGGAATTGATTTGGACAATAATACTTGGACTCAAGCTTGGACAATGATTTGAACTAGATACACTTTAACTTAAAATTGAGCTTGATATGACATGGACAATTTGGACTCAAATGCAAATGAATAAGACCATGCTTGGACAAGAACTTAACTCATTGGACTTGAATTGTACAACATCAAAAGGAATTCGAACTTGAATCATATGCAAAATGATGAACTTCTAATTTGAGTGCAAGAGTTTCAAATAAGGCATCCTTTCAATCAATGAGACAAGATCTTCAATCAATTTCAAGACATTATTATGTCAATCAAAATACAAATGCTAATGGGCAAATAAAAGACTTGTCTAATACAAAGCGCATCGTTTATGAGCAAGAACGACGGACACGTCAATAGCAACTATCAATAATGATCAATGATGAATGAACTCCCTACGTCTCATTCAAAAGCAACAAACACAATAACATATTCACGAGTACTACAGTAATGTGATCATAGGTAAAGTCTAAAGGTTGAAGAATATAAGAGTTAATGACAATCATGATTGCTCAAGCGAAGATCGATTGAAGGATTTATGACTCACTCATAAGAAACAAACGAGTTCTATAAACAATGAAAGGAAGCATACGATGAACATAGTAGATCCATGACAGAAGTGTGTGAGAAAATTAACAATGATTGTATTCATGCTGACAGACAAAAATAAGCTACAAATACACACATCAATCTCTAATAGATTATTGAGATCTCCGTGCAATGAATTCAACGAATCATCAGCAAATACAGAAGGGAAAAGTATAGTGAATACAAATTACCCAGGGATCTACCATGAAAGCAGATATATCTATCTCCATCAAGAAGGAGAAGTAGATATGTAATGAACACAATCAATCTGATGGCCAATAACAATCTGCTTATAGACACATCGACCTCTGATGGATTATCGAAATTTATGAATTCAACGAATTACTAACAAACATGAATAAGAGGGTCGTAGTAAGTTTAACCCACCTATGAGTCATATATATAAGCAGGTACATTCAACATGTAATGGATGTTATAACACTCCTATGATCAGCAATAAACCAATGTTAAGCGAATATGCTAGCTCTTTATAAGCAAGAGTAGATAGTATATGACAAAGTGCAAATATTTACGAGATTGTATGGGGGTTCATCATATGCACTATATCACATTTACAAGTAAACATTGGATGAAATATAATAAATGTAAGTATCTACGGACAATTATAGAAGACTCATAGTACACCCATTCTATTGTCCACGAGCAAGACATAAAGTGAATATATCAAGTGCAAGTGCTTATGAGTTGCAGTGGGAAAATCATATTGCATACAACAAGCTATCCACGAGCATCCACCAATGCAAGGCAGGAGATTAGTTAGTGCACTATGATCCGTCTACAAAAATCAACAAATAGTGCACGACAGTCTACCTGTACGAAGCAGCGAACAACTCCATTCAGAAGCTGCTACGCCACGCCACCGGATCTGCAACATTCGTACAAGCAGACAGAAGGCGTCCACAACTATTTCAAAATACCCCTGCATGTGCACTATAAATTGTATACACATAGGTACACTAAAAGGGATAAAAATAATTATAAAACCCGCATGGGCCCCGGCGAGCGTGTTATTGGTACACACGTGATGTCTAGGGATGCTGCGCGGGTTGACAAGTGAATTCAGGTTCGAAACCGATCCTTCTATACGAGTCAATAGAAGTCGACAGGGTTCGAACCAACAAACAAATATACGGTTGAGAGGACCAGTATATTTGTTTTAATAAATTCATATCAGGCCTCTAAAGCCTTTAATCAAGAGAATTCACTTACAAGGGCATAACACCTACGAAACTCGATCCTCTATCGACAGCCCGACAGAGTTTACAAGGTTCAATCCATAAAAAGAAATGACCCCAAAACACCCCGATGATGGCCGTGTTGAATGCAGATCTCAACCGGAGGGGTTCCCCAAATATTTTCAAATATCTCCCAAATATCCAAAGTTTTATTTCAAATACCCAAAACTCTACAAAAATCCCAAAAATATTTAAATTTAAAATTCAACCCATTAACCACTTAAAGCAAAATCCGTCCACCCTCCGCAACAGTTTGTCGGGGCGGACAAATTAAAGTTTACTTCAGCCCACAAAGAGCCAAATGCCTAGTCAAAAATATTACTAGGGTCCATTCTCAAGACAATCTCCTGCTAGTAAGGACGTGGTATGTGTCCTCTAACTGGCGGTTTACCGCCAAATGGCACCGCAGGATAAACGGTTATGACCCGGGGCCCTCTGAACCGAGTGGTTTTGCCGCCAAATGGCACCACGAAATATCGGTTATGGCCAGCGCCGTTACGTTCCTTATTGGCATCAAATCCTTGAGATATGAATCAATAGGATATGATCGATAGGGCACAAAGCCCTCTGTTAGCTAAGGTGGATTCAAATTTGTCCCCTTAGGCAAATATCTAACCCCGGTCTACAAGGTTCCCTTGGACGAAGCAACCCATGGCTGCCGACAAGGATCCTTCTGTCAGGTTGGGTCGACTACCTCCTCTGACTAAGTAGACCAGGGACCACGATAGCCCGGGACGACGGAACCATGGGATCTTGATCGGGTCCATCATCTATTCCCCCACCATCCGCTTTAAGTGCAAGATGGTGAAATTTCTATTTTAAATATTAAATTTTCCAAATGTCCAAACTATTTCCAAATTCTCAAATTTCATACCCTTGCTGCTACTATATGCCAGATAACACGTATTTCTACGTATCTGATCGATGACTAGCCTTAATCGAAAGTTCTCTCTCGTGATCGGGAGAGGTAATTAACTATAGGGGCTTGCGCCTATAGGAAACCAGAACTCAGATCATAAAGTCCTCACCAAATGAGGGCGAAATCTCTGGGTAGTGTCTTATCTACAAACCCATCTGCCTTCCAAAATTTACCCCGGAACTTAGTTCGTTAAAACTCCCTCGCCGAAAAAGAAATCGCGCGGCTGGGAGGCCGGGGCCGAATTTTCGGAGCCCACAGTTGGCACATAACATTTTTGCACAGGAATGCCTCAAAGTAGTGGGTGATGAAGAGTTGCCTCTTGTAATTATTGGGACCTTCAACACTTGTCTATTCCAACTACAAATCTAGGCAATCCTAAGAAATATTGAGAGGTTTAAATATTTGCATTGTCTTTTCTTATTTTGGTACAGTGAAACTTTTAATTAGGATATTTGCAATAAGACCACCTGTAGATAAACCAGCAGTCATTCTAAACCAGCAGTCATTTTAAAGAAAATCATTAGAGGACCACTTGTAGATAGTCCAACTAATCTTATTAACATACAACCATCGGTAAATATCAACTAGAACAAAGGCAATTTGACAAACTTCTCTAGCAATAATAATCAGACATTAACCAAAGAAAAAGAAAAATAAACCAAGCAATAATTTAACGGATTAATATACAAAGAGCTGCAGTTGTAATTTCAAAGACCTCCGCCAGAATATCGCTTTTGGTAATTGAATTATATATCTATATTATTAGAATTAAATACACATTAATTGAGTTTTATTTAATATCGGTTTTGACATAAACTTGAAAAGAAAACTTATTTGGAAAGAATTATAAATAAGTTTGAATAAGATTTAAAGTCAGGTAATGTTTAAATTTGATTCAAATTTGATAAGAAAATAAATGAATTAACTTGAATATGATAGTATTAAGGTCAATCTAGATTATTTATAGCCTTAAGCTTCAACCCCAATAATAAAATGAATTCAATGGGAGACTAATTTGATAATATATTTATCTCAAAATAATGTAATAGCTAGAAAAATCATCCCGATGAAATTTAAGTTTTTCCCCCATTTTTTTGGGTTAACTCTACACCTTTATTAAAAAGTACAAATGAGATTGCATGTGTCTTAAAAATAAATAAATCAATAAAGAAAATTAATACTGTTGCGTCCAGGAGTATTCGTGGCGGTAGAGAAATATAAAGTTTATCGTCTTAGTGTTGTACGAAAATCCGGCACGCAATCAGATAAGAGAGAGCGTCTAGCATTTATGAGACACCAAGAATTTTTACGTTGAAAACCCCTGAAAAAGGGGAAAAACCACGGGGCCTAGCCCAGTTTGAATGAATCCACTAGTATTGCAGTCGATTACAAATGAGGCCCTTTCTTGGGAGAAGGCCTTAGATTGATGTACATTTTAAAGAGTACATTACATGATATGAATACAAAGAATAACTATTGACATGTTCATTTGGTCGGGAGGATCGTAGTCGGTGAGCGACGGAGGTCGGAAGGCTTGTAGTCGGTGGGCGACGTAAGTCCGGAGGACCAGAGTCGGCTGGCGACGGAGGTCGGAAGGACTGTAGTCGGCGGGGGACGTAAGTCAAGAGGACCGTAGTCGGCTGGCGACGGAGGTCGCAAGGACTGTAGTCGGCAGGCGACGTAAGTCAGGAGGATCATAGTCGACGGGCGCCAGAGGTCGGAAAGATTGTAGTCTGACAACAAAGATCAGAAGGACAGCCTCAGGTAAAAGTCCAACAATGGAAATAAATCCATCTTCGCGTAGACATCCAACGAAGTTCGATAACCGGTAGAAGTCCGGTGTCAGGTAAAAACTTGGCAAAGAGTGAAGGTGCGACGTCGGGTAGAAATCTGACGTCTGTTGGTGGCAGAGGAGAACTCCGGCCTCCCTTGGGCGGAATTTCGGCGTCAGGAGGGAGCTCTGTAGTTAATTGAGGTGAATTTCCACATCCCGTGGAAGTTGGGAAGAATTCTAACGTTCTCCCAAATATCCGGCAGAATCCCGGCGTGTTCGGGTAGCAAGAAGAGCTCCGGCGGTGGTCGAGGAGGAGCTTCTTCCTTCTCCTCCTTCCCTTCTTATTCTCTCTCTTCACTTCCCTCCCCTTTGTGTAGAATGAGGGCTCTATTTATAGTTTTTCTGGAGTAGCATAGCCCGTAAATAGGCGTGAGATCATGGGCGAATTGGGAGTGGTTTGAATGGACGGCTGATATCGAATCCTTTGATCATGCACCGTTCGTTGGACATTTGAAGGCCTTCATGATGTCGGAATTCGGTGATCTTGGGCTCGTTGGATTTGTCTCGTCGAGCCGCTCGATTCGAGTATAAGCTCGTTAAAATCGGAGACCGTTTGGTAACTCAAATTGCGGTTTGAACCTTCCAACAGCGCTTCGGGTCCTTGATTCGGACCCATTTGGACTCGGATTGGATCGAATTTGGTGTCGTTGGATTTGTATTTCCGAGACGCTCAGTTTGACTATAAGCTAGCTGAAATCGGAGTTCAGGTGCTCCCGGATTTAATTTTTGAAGTTTCCGGCTAGCTTTTTGCCTCGAGATTCGTGCCCGATCAAGCTAATTTTGTGATGCCATATCAAATACGTAAGTTGTTGAAATTGCAAAAAAATTAATGATGACTTAGTGGAATATATAAATATAGATACAATAAATATGGATAATCAAAAAGAAAAAAAATCATAGGTTACGGATGACTTATCATTCAAAATTCATAGAAAGAAGTTTGCTTATGTATTTTGAAAATTTTCCTTAAAGCAGTTGGATATGAGGAATGCAAGCAATCTTGTGCCAATCAGAAACTCCATTCATTCGAATGCGCTCCTTTTAACTCTGGATGACACTGACGAATTGTTAGAAATTTCAATGAGGGAGGAAGGTTTGGTGAGTGGAGAGAAGAATGGGTAGGAAGCAAAGAATTCAGGTACTCCAATGATTCGAGGCAGGCAAGATTTAATTGCTCTAGAGAGGCGAGGATGTTCCTCAGCTGCTGGAGCTGAGGAACCATAATCTTCACGTAATTTCTGAAGTGAAGATAAGCTTTCCAAGGAGGATGGGAGAGATTGTAAGGATTTAAGCTGTTCAAATTTCAGCTCACAAGAGATGAACTAACTTTCTAACTTTCAGAAACCACTGCTCTGCCTTATTTGGAAATGAAACCAGCTCATTATTCTCCTCAAGCTTTTCTAAGGAGGCGATACTTCTCAATGGCTCCATTAGAAACACTGATGGTTCATTTATATTGAGACCGCTGAGTATGAGATGGTTCATTTATATTGAGACCGCTGAGTATGGATAAAATTGATAGGGCACAAAGCCCTCTGTTAGCTAAGGTGGATTCAAATTTGTCCCCTTAGACAAACATTCATCCTAGGTCTACAAGGTACCCTTGGACGAAGCAACCCATGGCTGCCAACAAGGATCCTTCTGTCAGGTTGGGTCGACTACCTCCTCTGACTAAGTAGACCAGGGACCACGATGGCCCGGGACGATGGAACCATGGGATCTTGATCGGGTCCATTATCCATTCCCCCACCATCCGCTTTAAGTGCATGATGGTGAAATTTCTATTTTTAAATATAAAAAATTTCAACCCTTCAGACTTATAATCCTTCAACCCGTGCTGCTACTATATGCCAGATAACACGTATACCTATGTATCTGATCGATGACTAGCCTTGATCGAAAGTTCTCTCTCGTTATCGGGAGGGGTAATTAATTATAGGGGCTTGCGCCTATAGGAAACCTGAACTTAGATTATAAAGTCCTCACAAAATGAGGGCAAAATCTATGGGTAGTATTTTATCTACAAACCCATCTGCCTTCCCAAAATTTACCCTGGAACCTATTTCGTTAAAACTCCCTCGCCAAGAGCAAAAAGCAACAGTATGCGGGCGGAGGCTGGGGCCGAATTTTCGGAGCCCACACTTAGTGCTGTGAGTCTTTTGCTATTTCATCAGCTAGAGGAAGAGTTGTGATGTTTTGGTAGCGAGAGACCTCTAATGTTTCAAGGGGAATAGAATTTGAAATGCTACAAAAATTCCAAGTCTTCAACCTCATAATTCCTATCTTCAAGCTCTTGAGCTTAGGAGGCAATTGGGGCAACTCTTTCAACTTCGGGCAGTCAATTAGCTCCAGTTCAATTAAGCAAGGAAACAAACATCCATCTTCAATTAAGCTACTCCTGCCTCAAATTAATCCTCTAATGCTACAGGTGATCTTCTAATAATTTGTTATGAATATCTATGATTTAAGTGGAGTTTTTGTTTCAGCTACATCTCTTAGTTTTGTGGGGTTTTTGTTTATGTCTAGTGAATGTCTCAGATTTTTTTGTGGCACTGTCGGCTGTCCAACTTATCTCCAAGAACATTCCTGCTCACGTCTTTTTTGTAATTGTAATATTGAAACTGCTTCTCACTTCTTCTTCGAGTATGATATCTCTTTTCACATTTTGAAAGCTCTTTTTTTTGGGGTTGCTATTTTCTTGCTTAGATCTAACATTATATAGGTTTTCAATGGCATCAATGGTAATTCCCACCTCTCTGTGGATACAATTTTTTTTCTCTATATTTGGTTATCTGTGCTTCTATTTATTTCCTTTGGCGTGAAAGAAACATGAGAAGGTATGGTGGCTCTATATCCTCTCTGAATGCTATTTGGTTTTGATCAAAAAGGCCATCAAGGATAAACTTAGATGTCGGAAGAATTGTGATGAGTTTTGGACTTATCTATGCTAATTTTCTTTATCCTCATATTTCTCTGGATTTCGGGACTGAACTTCTATTTGTGGTTATTGCTGCTGCTGGGTACTTTTTGTATGCTAGGTAGATCGTTTTGGTCGGACAATGATGAGGTAGGATTCCTGCACGCCCTGAATAGCCATGGCTTGCTTTGGCAACCTTGGTGGTTGATTCTCTCGTTTTGGTCGGACAATGGTGGCCTTTGTTTGGGATTTGGGACTTATTGCTGCTTCATTCTCTTGTGGTTATCCTCTGTATGGTTTTTTTTTTTGTTGCTGCCTCCAATGGATGGCCCTTGCCTGGCAATTGGGTGGCGAACTTTTCTGTTGGTTTTGCAGGAAGCCTACTGTCATTTCTTCAGTTCGATAGGCCTCATGGCCTTTTTGACTGATTTTTGATTATTTTTGCTGCCTACATGATGACTAAATTTTAGGTTATTTTGTCTTTTTGAGGTTGCTTTGCAATCTGTAGTTTGTTTTTGTGATTAAAGCTTTGTGATCTTAGTTTTGGCCTCCTTTTGGGTGTATGTTTGTAATTCCTTTTTTCATTTAAAGAAATTTGGGCTAGTCCCAATAAATTTTCCAAAAAAGAAAAATCCTTTATTGCAATTCATAATAATGGTGTTCAAACTGGTGGACCTTTTTTTTGGAATTTTCCGCTGCAGATATTTGAATATTATTCTGCTAGATGGTTGCTTGGTTAGTTCTTTTTCTTAACTTTTTTAGTTAATGTGGGACTTTTTTCTGCAGAAGATTGTGAAATTATATGTGATACTGCTATTAATGTGAAAGGGAGCTTTATCTTTAATGTGATTGCTAATTCCCCTATCTCTCTAATGTGGGATCATTGGTGTAATGGGGGTGTGCTTATCTGAACTCCCTCACAACTCTTCTATCATTAATGATTTCTCTTCTGATTCTCCTCTCTTGGTTATTCTGGATTCTAATGGTTGGAAATTTCCAGTGGCTGTTCAAGATCCCATCCTAGGACTTATTGTCTCTGTTCCCCTTCATATTGATGCTGCTGGTCTGTTATGGAAAAATGGGAGGATTGGGTGTTTTGGTGACTATTTGCTCGATTTCTACTCGAATGAGAGGGAGGTGTCTTGGTATAAAACTGTTTGGCATAAGTAAGCTGCCGCTCATTTTTCTGTCTATGGCTGGCTGAGCTTGGTTGGTGGGCTCAAAACATCTGAGAGCTGATTAAGAGAAATATTCCTGTGGACCCTTCATGCTGTTTATGCTATGCTAAATCTGAAAGTTCATTACACCTCTTTTTTTAATATGACTACACTTACTCTATTATCACTGATCTCATGCCTTGCCTAAAATCATTTCTATTGCGTCCAAATTTATATCAGTTTGCTAATTTTTTTCCGGTGAAGTGAACATTTCACTGCCGGGTAAGTCATCCTTTTACCAGCTTTTGCTTTGGTGTTCTGTCTATCACTTATGGAAGAAGAGGAATGCAAGAAAATTTGGCAATAAGTATTGTAGCAAAGTCACTGTTCGTATTATAAAAAAAATTCTAGTTGGAAGAATGGGGAAAAATTCAAACATATGCTTAATGGCTCATCTTAATATCCTTAGTGGATGCGTTGGCTGTACTGACGGTTTTTCATGTCTCTTTGCTGTGTTGGGTGGCTCATGGACTTTCTTTTGCTGTCAGTTTGGTATATTGAATGTTTTTATCGTGGTGGGCTTGGTTACCCTTGGGCATAAGCCAACTGCTGCTGTTGGCGTGGTTTATTTCCTTCATGCTTTTATCTATCGTTGATGATCCGGAGGTTACTGGTTTATGTTTTGAATGGGATTTTGTCTATCGGTTCTGTTGCGTGCCTTTGATTCGCTGCTGCTGCTGCTCTCTGTTTCGATTTTATGGATGAGTGTTTTGATGCCATGGACGGTGCCTTTGATACCCATCCTGGTTTTCCCTTTGTACGGTTTTCGGGCAACCAAGGGTGCCAATTTTATCTGATTTTAGCTGTTGGATTCTTATTGATCCAAAGTTCTGGCATTTTGCTTTATATTTTGGCTCTTACCTCTCATTTTGTCATGATGTAATTTTGTGAGACAGCCTTTGGCTTGTTTCTTTTTGAACCTTTGCTCAATTATTTTTGCCTGAGCTTTGGTTGCTCTTTTTGCTTTCTTACTTTTACCTGTAAATTTTAATTATCTTGTTCTTTCTTTGGTTAATGAATGGGCTCTGATGTGGTACCAGTTAACATAGGCGTGCTGGAGAACACCAGATTTCTCCAACGGTTTTGTCCACCGTGGCCACTTTCCTCTGCTCTTTAACAGACCTGCCATCCACTAGTTTTATAATTATTAAGCTTTAGTTATTACTAAACTACCCTTTAATTTCCTGTTGCTTTGTATTAGACGCCTGTTTTGAGAGGCGAGAGGTAGCTTTTATCAAATTATCAAGTTACTGTTCCATTGCTTTTGTGTATTGTGCTGTGGTTTTCAGTGCAGATTCCGGTGAACTCTCCGGTTCCACACCAACTGGTATCAGAGCCTTCTCCGCTCAGCACTGTGATGGCCGAAACAAGCCGACGAGCTGCTCCTGACGATGATCGGAGCCAAGAGGATCTGCGAGCAGCAGTTAATACCATCTCGAAGGAGTTGACAGAGCTTGCTGCCGAGTTCCGACGATTCGCCGTGGAGACGAACAGGGATATACAGGAGTTGAAACAACACAGTGGCGTACCCACTGTAGGTCGGAGGTTGGAACGCGAGGATACCTCGCCAATACGGCGGGGACGATTGAACACCGATCGGACACCTCGAGCACTTCCCACTGTTTATCCTGGTTTTTCTGACTCGGAAGAAGAAGATGAACCACTGACGGGAACAGATTTCTTTGAACAAGAAGGAAGAGGAGTCGGGGATCGCCTGGGAGCCAGACGGATTCGGGATCGCCCAGCTTTTCATCACGGTGAGTTCCGCGTCAAGATTGATATTCCTTTCTTTGAGGGGCGTCTCCACATTGAAGATTACCTGGACTGGGAAAGAGCGGTCGAAACATTTTTCGACTACATGGAAATTCCACCCGAAAGACAAGTGAAGTATGTCGCTTGTCGTTTGAAAGGGGGAGCCAGTGCTTGGTGGTTACAACTGCAGCAAAACAGGCAGCGAGAAGGACGGGGACCCGTTCGGAATTGGCACCGAATGAAGCAGCTTATGAGAGGTCATTTCCTGCCAACCGATTACGAGCAAATGCTCTTTCATCAGTATCAACATTGTAGCCAAGGGCAACGCACCGTCAGTGATTATACCGAAGAATTTTACAGATTGAGCGCGCGCAACAATCCGAGAGAATCTGAGAATCAACTCGTCGCCAGGTACACGGGAGGTTTGCGGGAAGCAGTGCAGGACAAGTTGCAACTAAATTCCCTGTGGACACTCTCACAGGCTGTCAATTTTGCACTCAAGGCCGAGTTGCAACTATCAAAACAATCTAAGAGTTACTCCTCGCGACGGATCCTCCCTGACCAGCCCAGCGATTCCCGCAGTCTGAGTTCTAATAAACCCACCGCTCAAGCATTACCCTCGGGTTCCAGTAACAATTCTGACGGCAAAGCACCCTTCAAGCCTCGGCCACCACCAAGAGATAATCCTTACATGAAGCCCACTACCTTAAAGTGCTTCCGTTGTTTCCAGCTGGGGCACAAATCAAACGAGTGCCCCACACGTCCACAGCTACAGCTCGTTGAGGGAGACAATGAGGAAACGGAAGAGAGGATCTCGGCCGATTATGATGAGAATGTAGAGGAACTTGTACCTGATGAAGGAGACGTCGTTGTGTGTATTTTGGAATGCCTCTTATTGGCACCTCGTCAACCTACGAATTCTCAGCGGAACGCGATATTCCGCACGCGGTGCACCATCGGTGGACGAGTTTGCGAACTCTTGATTGACAATGGGTGCACTGAAAATGTGGTCTCCCGCTCCTTGGTACAGGCCCTGCAACTCAAGACGACGAAGAACCCCCAACCGTATAAAATCAGTTGGGTCAAGAAGGGGGTAGAGATTTCTATTTCGGACATGTGCCGAGTTAGCTTCTCCATTGGCAAAAATTATAAATGTGAGGTCCTATGCGATGTTATTGATATGGATGTTTGCCACATGATTCTGGGCCGCCCGTGGCAATATGACAACGGAGCTGTATATGATTGCCGCCAAAATACGTATTCCTTTGAATGGAAAGGGCGGAAGATACGGCTCCTTCCACATGTCCCTGTATCGGTTGACACCTCCAATAAGAACAAGGCTGTTCTTAATATTGTGTCTGGAGCCAACTTCCTAGTAGGACAACCTTCATACATTTATGCTGTGGTGGCTGTTGATGATCCTCCAAGTCAACCACAAGCGATCCAGGCTCCAGAAATTGCTGCTGTAATTCAAGAGTTCGGGGATGTGATGCCCGCTGATTTACCGTCTGAGCTGCCACCTATGCGGATGATTCAGCACCAAATTGATTTGGTTCCTGGGGCTAATCTGCCCAATCTACCGCATTACCGCATGAGTCCGAGAGAACATGAGATCTTGCAGGAGATGATTGAAAATTTGCTGAAGCAAAAATTGATCCAGCCGAGCCTTAGCCCGTGCGCAGTGCCCGCTTTGCTTGTTCCAAAAAAAGACAATAAGTGGCGAATGTGCATTGATAGTAGAGCTATCAATAAGATCACTACCAAGTTTCGGTTTCCCGTCCCGCGCATTGAGGAGATGCTTGATAAGCTCGCCGGATCTAAATTGTTCTCCAAGCTCGACCTCCGCAGTGGATACCATCAGATACGAATTCGTCCTGGTGACGAGTGGAAGACCGCCTTCAAAACCAAACAAGGATTGTTCGAGTGGCGCGTCATGCCTTTTGGACTCTGCAATGCACCAGCAACTTTCATGCGGTTAATGAACGAGGTACTCAAGGATCATCTTAACCGTTTTTGTGTTGTTTATTTCGATGATATCTTGATTTACAGCCCATCGTTCGAAGATCATATTCAACACCTTGTCAAGGTGTTACAGACACTTAGGACTCACCAACTGTATTTAAATGCATCCAAGTGTGAATTTGCAATGACCAAAGTCTACTTCTTGGGTTTCATTGTCTCTGCGGACGGGGTATCTACCGACCCCAGCAAGATCGCTGCAATCCGCGACTGGCCTATTCCCCGCAGTTTGTTCGACGTCCGAAGCTTCCACGGTCTTGCAAACTTCTATAGACGTTTTATTCGGGGATTCAGCATCATCATGGCTCCGATTACAGACTGTTTGAAATCTAAGCACTTCTCGTGGACCGAAGAATGCCAACGGAGTTGGGATACAATCAAACAATCTTTATGTGATGCTCCTGTCCTGATTCTGCCCAATTTCGACTTACCTTTTCAAGTCGACACAGACGCGTCTACGGTAGGCATCGGTGCAGTATTGTCTCAATCCGATCGGCCAGTAGAGTTTTTTAGTGAAAAACTTAGTACTGCAAGGCAGAAATGGACGGTATATGAGCAAGAGCTTTACGCGGTGGTGCGAGCTCTGAAACATTGGGAGCACTATTTGTTACATCAGGACTTCGTCTTGAGTAGCGACCACAAGGCTCTACAGTTCTTAAATAGCCAGAGAACCATAAACCGAATGCACGCTCGGTGGATTCTTTTCCTTCAGAAATTTACTTTCGTCCTTAAGCATAAATCCGGCAATCAAAACAGGGTGGCTGATGCACTGAGTAGGCGGACAGCTCTAGTAACGCAATTACAAACCGAAATTACAGGACTAGATTGCCTCCAAGAGCTTTATGCCAACGATCACGATTTTGCAGACATTTGGCGTCAATGTATTGCGATGCAACCTGTTACAGAGTACTCACTCCGCCATGGATATTTATTTAAGGGTAATGCATTGTGTATTCCAGACTCTTCGTATCGGCAGCAGCTAGTAAAAGAAGCCCATGCCGGTGGGCTTGCAGCACACCTAGGCAGGGAAAAGACGATCCAGCAGCTGAGAGCTCGTTTTTTCTGGCCAAAACTGCACCGCGATGTCTCCCGATTCATTGAGCGATGTGCCATTTGCCAAGAATTTAAAGGTACCAAGCAAAACACAGGGCTCTATACGCCCCTCCCCGTTCCGGATTCGATTTGGGAAGACATCAGTATCGATTTTGTTTTGGGTTTACCGCGGACACAACGTGGAGCTGATTCTATAATGGTCGTTGTTGACCGGTTCTCAAAAATGGCACACTTTGTTGCTTGTAAGAAGACCCTCGATGCCGTCAACATAGCTCGACTATTCTTCAATGAGGTAGTTCGGCTACATGGCTTGCCACGGAGCATAACGTCCGATCGCGACGTTAAGTTTGTAAGCCACTTTTGGCGCGAATTGTGGAAACGTCTCCATACCTCTCTCAATTTGAGCTCTGCCTACCACCCACAATCTGACGGACAAACCGAAGTCATTAATCGCACTTTGGGCAATATGCTTAGATGCTTGGTACAAAATCAGCCGAAACAATGGGAGAATGCACTCAGTCAGGCGGAATTTGCATTCAATTCAATGCCTAACCGTTCTACCGGGCGAAGTCCCTTCGCCATCGTCTACACGAAGGCTCCTAATCACCTCTTTGATATTGCAGTTTTACCGAAATGTGCTAATAAAGCTGCTACTGCTTTGACAGATCAGTGCCAGGCCGTTCTCGACGAAGTGCGTACGAAGCTCATTTCGTCTAACTCTTCTTATAAGAAGGCAGCTGATGTTCGACGACGCCATATCACATTCCAACCCGGCGAACTGGTACTTATTCGGCTTAGCAAAGATTGTTTTCCTGTTGGAGCATGTTCCAAGCTAAGTCCCCGCAAGTTCGGTCCAGTGCCTATACTCCGCCGCATAAACGACAACGCTTATGTCGTAGGATTACCAGATCACATGAAGACCTCCAACACCTTCAACGTAGCTGACATTTTTCCTTATCATCCGCCAGCACACATTCAGGTAGAACCTGAATTTTCGACAGCCGGAGGCACCTGATGTGGTACCAGTTAACATAGGCGTGCTGGAGAACACCAGATTTCTCCAACGGTTTTGTCCACCGTGGCCACTTTCCTCTGCTCTTTAACAGACCTGCCATCCACTAGTTTTATAATTATTAAGCTTTAGTTATTACTAAACTACCCTTTAATTTCCTGTTGCTTTGTATTAGACGCCTGTTTTGAGAGGCGAGAGGTAGCTTTTATCAAATTATCAAGTTACTGTTCCATTGCTTTTGTGTATTGTGCTGTGGTTTTCAGTGCAGATTCCGGTGAACTCTCCGGTTCCACACCAGGCTCTGCCCCTAATTTTCTCAAAAAAAAAAAAAAAATTGTGAAATTGAAATTAGTGCTGCAGTTGCCTTAGTTTTGGTTGTTATTTACTGCTAAAAAGATTTGTTCTTCTACATAAATCAGAAAGAGAACATTCGGAACTTTTATTTGGTCCAGTCACAGGACATAGCTCTACGTTCATCCGCCAATAGAATCGCGCCACGTGTTATCATTATTTACCGCGCGGCCCGACAACCCGACCCGGAACGGACCCAGGATGGCTCGGTATTTCTCGATTTTGCTAGGTATTGCTAGGTATTGGTCGATTTTGCTCGGCAATTATCAATACCGAGCAAATACCGAGCAATACCGACTAATACCGAGTTGTACCGAGTTTTTCTAAAAAACTCGGTACAACTCGGTATTTCTAGAAAAACTCGGTACAACAAGGTAATTCTAGCAAATACCGAGTTTTTCTAAAAAAACTCGGTAAGAAAAAACTCGGTACAACTCGGTATTTGTCTTCACAGAGCGGTATTTCTTGTCAAGCAATACCGAGCAAATACCGAGTAATACCTCGCAATACGCGAACATAGCATTCCTGGGTTCCGGTCCGGGTCAAGTCGTCGGGCAGCGCGGTAAAGAGTAAGAGCACGTGGCGACGTGTTATTGACGGCCGAACGTTGTATGAGTGGACTTACATCTGACAATATATAGGATATTATTTAATGCATGATGGATGTCGTAAGAGTGACATTCTGACTTCTGGGAGTTTTGTTAGTAAGATTATGGTAACAATTCTAATGGACTCAATTGCACTGACATTTGCAAAGGTTATTAAAAAGAAGGAAATAGTTAGATTAGAGGGCCTAGAGGAAGATGAGTGTTTGCAGTTCCTCAACACTCATGCATTTGCTGATGTAGAGAAGCTTAATGATCATAAAAAATTAAGAGTCATTGCTGGAGAGTTATTTAAAATGCTTTCAGGATCTCCATTGAAAGCAAAGGTCATTGGTGGTGTTCTAAATTCTAATTTGGATGAAAGCTGAGTGATGACAGTTCTAGAAAACAATTTAAGTACTATAACATTGGGTCAGAATTATATCTTTTCCATCTTAAAACTGAGCTATGTAGGTCTGCCAAATCTTCTACAAATTTGTTTTTAATTTTGTTAATATATATATATATATATATATATATATATATATATATATATATATATATATATATATATATATATATATATATATATATATATATAGAAGAAGAAAATTATCTCAGGAAGTTCTGATGTGATTTACATTATTATTATTATTATTCTAGTAACATATTTTAATCTGAAATATTTTTTGCTATAGATTATTATTATTTAAATTATCATGCAATTTCATTTATATATTTATAAAATTTTCCCTTGTTTTTTATTTATTTATTTTGTTGAATAATTTGACGTTCTTAGTAATAACGTATATGGTACATTGAGAGGCCTAATAAAAGTTTAGCCAAAAGCTTAATTAAATTTTTTTAGCAATTATATGTGTAATATTTTAATATTCATATTTATAAAGCTAAAAATTAATTACCTCCATTAATAATAATATAATTTGAATATTGTTGCCTTCATTTCGGGATGTCTTTTAGGCTTCGTTTGGGACGGCTTTTTTACTGCTTCATAAAGTAGCTTTCTAGCACAAAAATTTTAATTTTTATACTAAAAAGCTGCTTCATGAAGCAGTAAAAAAGCTGTCCCAAACGAAGCTTTAATATTCATATTTACAAAGCTTTTCATCTTCTCTTATTTGAGTGATGTGACTCAAATATATTGTTCAATATTCTCTTGACGTTAAGTTTTATCGTTTATGCAACGCCATATTTTACCATTTCCAGCTGGTATTCCTTGGTGCTATTGACGTCCTCGTTAGGCCATCGGATTTGAAAGGAATGGTTGAGATGAAAGATTTCTATAGCAATTTTTTTAATAAAATAAAACTTTCTTATTTCAAAAAAAAAAAAAAATAATATATATATATATATATATATATATATATATATATATATATATATATTTATATATATATATATTTAAAGACTGATCTAGAGAGTAATAAACTAACGACTATTTGACAGCTGAGGTTTTATTTGAGTTTAAAATAGTTATTTTTAGTGCAAGAAATTTTTAAGTAAAATTTTTTTTCGCTAAAAAGTAAGAACTACTTTAGGTAAGTACTAGGAAGCACTAAGAAAAAAAGTGTCCAAATGTGCGATTTCTTTACTTGAAGTTAAGTTTTATCATTTATGTGATGCCACATTTGACCATTACCAGCTGGAATTCTTTGGCGTTGTTTATGTCTCTGCTAAGCTGTCGAATTTCAAAGGAACGATTAAGATGAAGGATGTAAGGATTTCTCTTATCTTAATCAGGATTTCGCTTATGTATATATATATATATTCTTGCCAAATCTAAGTCGAGTTCAAATATTACTCAAGTTTTAAATCTTTTTCAAATATATTTATATGTTTTATTAATATTTTAAACATTGAAAATAATTATAACTATAAATTTAATAAATATTAGCATAATTAATTAAATTTTATTTAAATTGTTGGATAAATTTTAAATAATAAAAAAATAGTTTAAATCTTCCCATCTAACTATTTAGTCTATTTGATATTTTCATAACAAATACATATCTAAGAATATACATAATTTTTAAAACTTTGAATTTATAAAAAATTTGTTACAATAACTTCAAATAAATCATCAAAAAAAAAAAAAAATTAATCATAAAAAAAAATTAATCCACATTAGATCATCATTTTACCTCTTTCTCTACAAATTATTTATTAAACATCAAACATCATATTCATGAATATAAAAAAAGAAGCTTCAAACTTTTTATCATGTGCCAAATTTTTAAAATTATTGGTTAAATTCATTTAATTATACAAATAAATAAATATTGTATAAAGCCAAATAATATGCTTGGAGGATTTTAAAAATTTTCAGTCCTCCAAAAATTTTCATTTTTTAACAACTTAATCATACATATATATTATAATTCTGACAAATATTACAACTAAGATGTTCTTAAAAAAATCAAAATAATAATACAGTTCAACTAATCATATTAAATTTGATTTACTCATAATATTATTTTTTCTAAAATAAATCATTATATCAAAATCTACCAACATTTAAAAGTGATTTTCTAATGATAGAATATCATAATAGATATCAGAAACAAACAACTAATTATTAAATTCCTTACGTAACAAACTACAGGAAATACATAATAATCTAATCTCCTTCTGATAGGCAGCTTCGTGTTCCCATAAAAGTCAGTCAACTTACCGTCTACGAGGAAGCTTCGTCTTCCCTCTCAGTTAATCTCCGTTTACTTGACTTAGGCTGCAGGTCGAGTTCTTTCTCTTCCGAGCTCTGTTTCTCCCCTGTTCAGTTGTTCTGCTCTCTCTACCTCCATCATCGGTGTCATGGCGGAATGGTTTGTTGGTCCAATCATGGACAAGATCATCAACGCTTGCTCTGATTACCTGGAAGATCAAGTCGGATGGCAGACGGGCATGAAGAAGGAACTGGAAAGCCTGCGAGAGAACCAACCGAAGATCCAAGCCGTCGTCTTTGCCGCTAATCATGTGGAGTGATAGGCGATCTTGGCCCAAGAAGAAGAACAGAGAACGAAACAGAAGAGAGAAAGTAATTAATCTGTTATTCATTGTATTCGGTTTCACTGGTACACATATATATAATGTAAGGTAGGCTATATACATGGCTATAAGCAAAACAGAAAGTAAATGATATTATTATGTTTTTGTATAGCTAACATCCCCCGGCAAACTGATGAGTCGTTGAGAGACAGTCAGTTTGTGACGAAGTTGATGAAATCTAGGTGTGGAGAGTGATTTTGTAAAGATATCTGCTATTTGATCCGTTGTGCTGATGGGAAGAATTCGGATAGTTTGTTGTTGGATATGATCCCGAAGAAACCGGTGGTCTATTTCAATGTGCTTAGTTCGCGCATGAAACACCGGGTTGTTGGCGAGTGCAATAGCTGAAGTGTTATCACAATGAATATCCGTAGGACATATCTGTGAGATGCCGAAGTCCGTGAGAAGTCGGCGTAGCCAAATGACATCGGCTGTAAGAGCGGCAAGAGCACGGTATTCGGCTTCAGTAGAAGAGCGAGCCACGGTAGATTGTTTCTTGACGGTCCACGAAATGAGAGAATCTCCGAGAAACGAACAATATCCTGATGTTGATTTTCTTGAAACCGGATCTCCAGCCCAGTCGGCATCTGAAAAGGACGTAAGGCATAGTTTAGATTTCGAAATTGGAATGCCAAAATCAGACGTACCTTGGAGGTATCGGAGAAGTCGCTTGAGCAAATAGACGTGTTGAGGTTCAGGTTGATGCATGTGTTGCGACAGTTGGTTGACGCTGTAGGCAATGTCCGGTCGGGTGAGGGTAAGATATTGAAGAGATCCGGTGATTTGCCTGTAGATTGTTGGATCCGAAAGATGTTCGTCGGGTTGAATATCGACGGGGAGTTTGGTACAAGACGGGTTGGAGAGTTTATTGCATTTTGATAGATTTGCTGATTTGATAATAGACAAAGCATAATTTTGTTGTGATAAAAAGAAAGTTTGAGCATACCTGTCGATCTTAATACCAAGGAAATTATGAGCTTCACCTAAGTTTTTTCATGGCAAACTTGCTACCGAGAATGGTGAGAGTATTGTGAATAGCTTTGGAGTCATTTCCAGTAATAAGAATATCATCCACATATATAAGTAGATATATGTGGATGTTTTGTTGATGCAAAATTAAAAAGGAGGGATCGGCGGAGCTATGAACGAAACCCATAGAAACTAAAGTAGAAGTGAACGTATTATACCATTGCCGTGGCGCTTGACGAAGTCCGTAGATGGCTTTATGTAGAAGGCATACGTGATCTGGATTTGTCGAATCCTCAAAGCCTTTCGGCTGTCGCATGTACACGGTTTCAGTAAGCTTACCGTGAAGAAACGCGTTTGCTACATCCAATTGTTGGACCGGCCAGTTATGGTGAATTGCGACGGCGAGTAATACGCGAATGGTAGGTAGCTTGGCGACAGGGCTGAACGTCTCAGAATAGTCAAGACCAAATTCTTGGTGATTGCCTTTGGCAACGAGACGTGCCTTGTATTGAGCAATAGATCCATCAGCATGAGTTTTAGTACGGTAAGTCCAGCGACATCCAAGAGCAGAGCAATTTGAAGGTAAGGGAACGAGACTCCAAGTCCCTTGCTTCTGTAAAGCAAGAAATTCGTTAGCCATAGCAGATCGCCATACTTGGTATTTGCTGGCTTCTTGATATGACGTCGGATCAGTTGGTGGATCTGAAGTAGGTTGATGGTGGAGAAGATTAAGGCGTGAGATGGGTCGGAGAGATCCTGTGCGCGTCCGAGTAACCATAGGGTGTCGGATCGTATGTGGTGGACTAGTGTGAGTACTAGTGTTTGCAGGAATGACAAGTTCGGATGATTGATATTGAGTTTCAGCTGTAGGAGGTTCAACGTGGCTTGGAACGGGGGCAGCAGAAGTAGTAGTTGTCTGTTGAGATGTGAATTGTGCTGAGGAGGGAATGAGGAGCCGCGGGTAAGTATGTGAAACCTGTGGAGGAGAGGTTTGCTGATTAGCAGACAAAGGAAAAATAGTTTCATCAAACTTAACATGTCGGGACATTATAATTTTATTAGTATTAATGTTTAAACATTTGTAGCCCTTGTAAACGTCCGAGTATCCAAGAAAAACACAATAATCAGAAGTGGGTTGAAGTTTATGTCGTTGTGAAGATGGGATGAGGGGAAAACAAGCACAGCCAAAGGTACGAAGATGGATGTAATCCGGTGTCCGATTGTGCATAAGTTCCAGCGGAGTGAGATTGCCAGTGTTGGGAGAAGGCAGACGGTTGATGAGGTAGACCGCGGTGAGCACTGCATCAGGCCAGAATTTGTAAGGAATAGAGGCTCTGTGAAGAAGCGTGCGAGTAGTTTCAATAATATGCCGATGTTTTCTCTCGGCTACGCCGTTTTGTTCCGGAGTGTGCGGGCACGAGACCTGCTGAGTGATGCCGTGAGTGTGAAGAAATGTTTTGAAAGATCTACTCATATATTCACCACCGCCGTCAGTTCTTATGCTTTTGATTTTCCTAGAGGTAAAAGTCTCAATTTGAGATTTAAAAACAGTAAACATATGAAGAACGTCAGCTTTATGCAACATAGGAAAAATCCACGTAAATCGAGAATAGTCGTCGACAAAAATTACATAGTAAAGATATCCATTAACGGATGGTTTGGGAGCAGGCCCCCAAACATCCGAATGAATTAACTCAAGAGGAGCTGATTTTCGGGAATCAGAAGTATTAAAAGAGAGCTTGTGAGATTTAGTTTGATTACACCAGATACAAGAATGTAAAGAAAGTCCTATTCTAAGTTGCTTGTTGCCTGAGGCAATATGAGCTAAAGTTTGATAGCTGGGATGACCCAGCCGATCATGCCACGGAGCCTGTTGATGGACGGTTGTGCGAAGAGCATGCTGTGAAGAAGGGGCAGGCGGCGTCTGAATTTTGTACAGCCCACTGCAAGGACCCGTAAGAATGATTTTGCTGGTCGTCAGATCCTTAAAAAGAAAACCATGAGGGTCAAAAGTGACAGCAATATTATTGTCTTTTGTTAATTTAGAGATAGATAAAAGATTGTATTGGAGAAGCGGAGAATGTAAAATATTGAGTAATGAAAGCTTACGAGAGGGAGTCGGTAGCAATCCCTTTCCGGAATTTTCAATGCTAACCGAGCTCCCATCACCTATGGTGATACCGTCAGAACCGCGATATGGCGTAGAGATAGAAAGATTGTCCAGAGATTTCGTCATATGCGAAGATGCTCCCGAATCGAGATACCAATCGGTATGATTGGTAGAAGCAGCGGTGAGGAGCGCCGTGTTCGGAGTTGAAGGTGGTTTCGGTGTATATTGCTGGTTGAATCGATGCCAACATTCCATCGCGATATGACCGCGCTTAAGACAGATCTGACAAGTGGACGGATTCTTGGATGGTTGATTCTTGATTTGAATTTCTGAAGACTGCTGCCTGGATCGAGGTCGACGACCGCGTCCGCGAGACGCGAAAAGAGCAGTTTGGCTATCGGCTATAGATGTAGCCCGAGCATTGTCAGCAGCAAGGTGAAGTTCTTCGCTAATGAGGAGCGGATATAATTGATCAAGATTCAGCGGAGTTTGCATGGTGCGAATGTAGGTTTTGAAAGATTGGTAAGACATCGGGAGACCGTTTAAGATGTAGAGGATGATGTCCTCGTTGTCAACGGTCGAGCCAGCTGCAGCGATTCTATCAACAATGGTCTTAACTTCGTTGAGGTACTGGATCATAGTAGAATTTTTGAGGGAAATGTTGTGAAGTTCGTTCTTTAATTGAATGACGCGAGAACGATTAGAAGATTGAAAACGAGTTTCAAGAGTAGACCAAATGGAAGAAGTGGTTTCAAGATTAAGAACATAAGGAAGAATTGAAGCGGATATAGTGGCACAGATGGCAGCCGCAAGGTTTTGATCCGTGAAAATCCATTTTGAGTAGTCAGGGTTAGTGGACGACAGACCATTAGAATTGGTTAGGCATTTGGGTGGGGTAGCAACAGATGAATCAAGAAATGATTCTAAGCCGTTGGCACGAAGAATCTTGATAATTTGAGAGCGCCATACCGGATAATTGTCCGTAGACAGAGGGGAATGCACAAAGTTCTTGAGGTTGGCAAGGACGAACTTCAAAGACGAGTTGATTCCGGTGGCATCGAGTGGCAGCGTATCCATGGAAGTAGAAGGATGAGAGGAGGAGGAAGACGAGCTGTCCATAGGAGCCAGGATTACGAAATCCTATCTGATACCATGTGGAGTGATACGAACTGGGCGATCTTGGCCCAAGAAGAAGAACAGAGAACGAAACAGAAGAGAGAAAGTAATTAATCTGTTATTCATTGTATTCGGTTTCACTGGTACACATATATATAATGTAAGGTAGGCTATATACATGGCTATAAGCAAAACAGAAAGTAAATGATATTATTATGTTTTTGTATAGCTAACAAATCAAGCACAAATCAGCGATCAGAACCCGGCTCTCAACAAATGGATATGGAAGCTGCGAGATGCTATTGATGAGGCAAATGATGTGCTCGATAAGTTTGAGTACATGAAGCTTAAAGAACAGCTCACCAAAAACACGGAAGAAACAAAGGTGCGTTCGGCCACCTGCAGGAGATTCCTATTTGATTCTGCTCGCGAATATATTTACTTATTTATTTATTAGATAATCTATTTCTAATTAATTTGACCAGAAACGAAAGGTCACGAGCTTCATATTTGAAATTCCTCGTAAAATTTTCAAAATTGGCGAACGTGTTCTCAAAATGGATCCCAACTTGAAGCGACTGGAGGAGGCTGTGCAGAAACTTGATAAAGTTTCGGCTGATGTTACTACTTTCCTTCATCTTATAGACAGCGCGAAGCAGGAATACAAGGAGCAGGAGGTTCAATTCTACAAAACACGTGAAACAGGATATTTGCCTAAAAATGATCTCATTGGGCGTGGCAAGGATAAGGAGGTTGTTATGGAGTGGCTGAGGAATCCATCAAATGAGCATCGGGGAACTGATTTGTACAGAAACATTTCTCTTCTATCTATAGTGGGCCATGGTGGTATGGGGAAGACAACTCTATTGCAACATGTTTATAAAGATGAAATTACAAAGGAATTTGATCTTACAATGTGGGTTTGTGTTTCCAACAACTTTGATGTGAAGAAAGTCATTGCAGATATGTTGCAATCTCTTAAGATGGAGAGGCCTCGTTGTGACACACTTGATGCACTTCAAAGGCGTCTCGAGGAGGAGGTGATGTCCAAAAAGTTCTTACTTGTGCTGGATGATATTTGGGAGGAGGATGAGGAGAAGGATAAAAGCAAATGGGAGGATGTGCTCGCCCCTTTATCTTCTGGGGGTTTTGGTAGTAAGATTATGGTAACAACTCGAACGGACTCAGTTGCACTGATGTTCGCAAAGGTAATTAAAAAGAAGAAAGAAATAGTTAAATTAGAAGGCCTAGAGGAAGATGCGTGTTTGCAGCTCCTCAACTCTCATGCATTTGCTGTTGTAGAGAACCCCTCTGATGATCATAAAAAATTAAGAGAAATTGCTGGAGAGATAGTTAAAAAGCTTTTAGGATCTCCATTGGTAACTAAAGTCATTGGTGGTGTTCTGAATGATAACTTGGATGAAAGGCATTGGAGGAAAGTTCTAGAAAGTAATTTATTGGGTCAGAATTCTGTTGATTCCATCTTAAGACTGAGCTATATAGTTCTGCCAAATCATCTACAAAATTGTTTTGCATTTTGTTGTATGTTCCGACAAGATTATCGTTTTGATAAAGATGATTTAGTCCGAATGTGGATTGCATTGGGTTTCATTCAGCCGTCTCTTGATCATGAAGAGAATATGGAGGATATCGGTGGAAGGTATTTTGATGTTTTGGTTAAAAAATCTTTCTTTGAAAAGTTTGAATACAAAAACCCTTTTCAATTCTTTGATAAGTTTGAATACGAATTCGTTATTAAAAGAAATTCTCCATACTACTACAAGATGCATGATTTGCTACATGAATTGGCACAGTCAGTTTCCACACAAGAATATTTAAGAGTTGAGGATAGTATAAAGTTGCCTTCTATAATTCCTACGACTCTTCGACACTTGTCTATTCATACCCCAAATCCAGATATATCAAAAAAGATTGAGAAGTTTAAACATTTGCATTCTCTTTTCTTTTTCTATAAAGATTCTAATCAGGATCTTTGCAGTTGTGCACTTATTGAAATAATCAAAGCATCGAAAAGCCTACGCTTACTATATGTATCTACTCCATACTTGAAAATTATACCACCTGAGGAGATTGGGAATTTGATACATCTTCGGTGCTTAAAGATTTTCTGTCGTAATTTGACTATGCTGCCAAGATCTCTAAGTAATCTCTATCACTTGCAATACCTAATCGATGATGGAGATGGATGGGCAACGTCAAATCAAGTTGATTTTTTACCCAGTGACATTAATAACCTTACTAACTTGCGTCATGTGAAATTTCGTCCCAACAATGATATTTCATTGATATGTGGGATTGGGAAGCTAAAATCTCTTCAAGAAGTGAATATGTTTGATCTTAGAGATGTGAGTGGTCATAGAATTGGGGAGCTGGAGAATATGAATGATCTTTGCAAATTAGGAATTAATTGCCTTGAAAATGTTAAGGATGCCGACGAGGCTTCCAGTGCCAAATTATGTGAAAAGAGGAGGCTCACAGATTTAACTTTATGTTGGAGTGACAATAATTCGAGGAATCTGAATTTAGATGAGAACGTGCTCGACAAACTTCAGCCACCAAAATGTCTAAGGAAGCTGAACATATATTCTTACATGGGTGCAAGGTCTGCAATATGGATGAACAATGTCAATCCGATCTTCAATCTAGAGATAATCGAATTGAAAGATTGCAGGAAGTGGGAAACTCTTCCTCCTTTCGGGCAACTTCCCTTTCTCAAGTCACTGACACTTAAGAACATGCCGAAAGTAAAATGGCTCGAAAGTAAATTTAATGGGAATGATACATACCGTGCCTTTCCATTGCTAGAGGTGTTACATATTTCCGGATTAGAAGCATTAGAGGATTGGTTTGAGGCAGGAGTTGCTGCTGAAGATGGATGTTTGTTTCCTTGCTTAATTCAACTGGCGCTACAAAACTGCCCGAAGTTGAAAGAGTTGCCCTCTTTGCCTCATAAGCTCAAGAGCTTGAAGATACGACCTACGTCGTGGAAGACTTTGAATTTTTGTAGCAATTCAAATCCTATTCCCCTTGAATCATTATGGGTCCAGCACTGTCCAAACATTACATCTCTTCCTCTGGCTGATAAAATAGCAAGTCTTGCGGCACTAAGACATTTGAGAATTGAAAATTGCCCCAATCCGATCTCTCTCGGAGAAATGCCAACCACTAATAATTGCCATCTCATGCTCAGCAGTCTTAGCATAAGTGATCCATTGGTGATGCTAATGGAGCCATTGAGAAGTATCGCCTCCTTAAAAAAGCTGAGTATCTCGAGGAATAATAAGCTGATTTCTTTTCCAAATGAGACGGAGCAGTGGTTTCTGAAAGTTTGTTCTTCTCTTTCTGAGCTGAACTTTAGTGATCTCAAATCCTTACAGTCTCTCCCTTCCTCCTTAGAATTATCTTCACTTCAGACATTATCTATTATAAAATGCCCCAATCTGATCTCCCTCGGAAGACATCGAGAAGTGGGGACCACTAATAATTGCCATCTCATGCTCAGCGATCTTGAAATAAGTGATCCATCGGTGTTGCTAATGGAGCCATTGAGAAGTATCGCCTCCTTAAAAAAGCTGACTATTTCGTGGAATGATGAGCTGATTTCATTTCCAAATGAGGCGGAGCAGTGGTTTCTGAAAGTTAGGTCTTCTCTTTCTCAGCTGCGATTTTTAAGGCTGAAATCCTTAGAGTCTCTCCCTTCATCCTTGGAAAGCTTATCTTCACTTCACTGTCTAAATATTTGTCTGGCTCCTATGCTTCGGGAATTACCGAACCTTCCTCCCAATTTACAAGATCTAACAATTGGGCAATGTCATCCAGAGTTAAAGGAGCGCTATCGAGAGGATGGAGGCTCCGATCGGCACAAGATTGCTCACATTCCTTATATCCTTATTGTCCCTTGATACATAAGCAAACTTCTTTCTTTACCTTATTTGTTTGATATGAAATGTGAAGAATGCAATGTCATTGTATCACTTTGTGGTTCCTTAATATATAAATATATTCTACTTTTCATATTTTGTTATGCATGTCGTTAAATTTATACATAAGCAAGCTTCTTTCTTCTTATCTTATTTGTTTGATATGAAATTTGAAGAATGCAATCTCAGCATTAACCAATTTGCATAACTTTTTAATTTGTTGTTGATAGTGCAACATGGAGAAAAGATACATGTTGAAGATTATTAACTTTTTAATTTGTTGTTGATAGTACAACATGGAGAAAAGATACATGTTGAAGATTATTGATTGCAAATTTTATTTTATTTTTTAATAATGAACTTGTTATTTATAATGTAAGATATTATATTGTTAGTTGTTAAATTTTATACTTAATTTTTTATTGTATTTAAAAATTTTAGTAATAAATTATTTAATTTTTTATGAGTTATTTAAAAAAATTAAATTTAATATTTTCTAACTATTTCAAAATAAACACAAGCCAAATGAAAAGAAATGAATAAAAAACAAACGTAATTTAGAGCATGTTTCATACTCTTAGCAAATAAATTTTTGAAGTAACCATATATGAACAAATAATGAGCTCGTCAAATTAGCTTGGCTCATTTACAACCCTATAACCCATTTAATTCATTTTATTATTGGTTGATGTTTATGGTACTATATTGATCAAATCCATCAATTTATTTTTTTTTATCAAATTCAAGCACAATTTATACATTTCTTGAATTTTAAATCTTATTCAAACTTAATAAGCTTTCTTTTCAATTCAAATCAAAATTAAGCTTTAGTAAGACTCAACTAATTATATATTTGATACTAGTAATTTAAATTTATAACTTAATTATTAAACATGATCAAATTTATAAATTTTAATAACAAAATTGGTGAAATTCATTAAGTATTATTTAATTATTGGATAAAAATATAAATATTTATAAAAAAAGTTCAAAACTATTTATTTGATATTTTCATTTCACAAATACATATAAAAATATAAATAACTTTTAAAATTAATAAAATAACACAAAATAAATCATCAAATAAAAAATTAATCATCATTAAATTATCTTTTTCTTAACTAAACATTTATTAAATAATAAAATTCAACTAATCATGCTATATTTGATTCAATATCATCTAACTCATAATATAATTTTATCTAAATCTGACTAACAATCAGTTATCTTCTACTAATAATGCAATATCATAATAGATATATTGAAATGAACAACTACTAAACTATTAGATTTCGTAAATACAACCCACAAAAATGCACAAAACATAGTAAGACCCAATACTACCATTTCCCCTACAACAAAAGAATGTTTTATTATAAATAAAACATCACATAAAATCCCTATACAGTGTTTATTCAAAGAATTATGATCTTCTGGTCTTCTACAAACATCACAAAATTTATAAATATTTTCAATTCTATAGACATGTTTATAAAGATATTGTTTTGATCTTCTGTAAACTCAAAAATTTTGTTCCAAACTTGTTGCATGTTGTATGTATCGTCGTGCACAAAGAATGGATTTTATGTCCGAAGAGGAATATGGGGTTGTACTAAAGCAATCCTCTGATTATGTGGAGGATCCCATGGATGTGAACTTTTGGGTTTTTGAAGTGCCAAATAGTAAATAATTCCTAAAGAGACACTTGCAAGCCATAAAAATGCACCTCCAAAGAAGACCCTAGGCTTCAAAATATGGCAGTAATCGCCCAAGCACATATTTTGCATACCTTTCTGATCATTTAGTACAAAACCATCCAATAATAGAAGAAATGTTATGACAAAAGTAACCATGCAGAATACTAAAACTAGTGAGTTCAAAGAATCATGAAGAATTCCAAATTAATAAAATATGATGTCTGGTTAATCTTTTGATCTTTCCAAATATTAAAAAAAAAGACCAACATGACATGTTCATTTAAAAGAAAAAGGCATATAGTGATAGGTTTGTTAGTTGTTTAGAAACATTCGATAATCTTTTGGTAGTTATTTTATTTTCATTCATTGCATAAATCCATTCAAAGAAGATGATTGTGGAAATGGTTCAATAAAAAATTGCTAAGAAGATTGCCACAGGCACTACTACAAATATTGCAAGGCAAGAAAAAAATGTTCACTTAAAATTGAAGTGCGAAACAAAGAATTAATTGTTCAAGCTAAGAAATTTCATTAGCGAGTTATGATGTGAATCAATTGAAGGACAAAGCCTAATACAATATATCAACTCCAACATTATATTTGATATCAAGTATGTATGCTAATGTTGACCTACAACACGAATGCAAAAAGAAGGAAAGAAAAAATTAATATAATACACAAATCTTTTGTACTTCGGCGCCACGTTGAACTCTGCATGTCATAAGACATAGATCCATCTCAAATCTCGTGTATCCTCCTATTTGACGTCAATGTCGTGCTCCACAATAATGCCCCCATGACTTGACGTCCTGCTTGCGTTGTTAAAATGAGAGAGAACGGAATAGATGTATTTTTTCTCTTCATCCCACACACAAGCACCTCACGACTTTTGTCTCCAACCACTGCTCTGATCCTCCCTCTACACACTTGACCGACCTTCAAAGCCAAGCCAGCTCCCATCTTCTATAGCCGAACCACCTAAGCCTTCCTGCCTTGTTTGCAAGCCCTAGCCAGCCCACCAATACATCTAGTTGCAAGCCTCCAAATCCAGTCTCTCTTCCTCTTGGCTCCAACCTGCTTCAACCCCTAGCCACAAGCCCTCTACCCAATCGAATCCACTGCCTGATCGCTTCTCTCACTTTGCAAAACAGCCAGTGCTCCACCTCACAGTCGTAACTCCCATCAATGCCTCCGATTCAACCTCACAACAAGCCTTAAGTGTGAAGATCGCTTTGCCCCAGAATCGTCCGGGACGAAGTTAGATAGTCCCGGGACGATCGGTACAGGTTGGGTCAGAATTGTGAAAAGTTGAGCAGTTTGTCTGGACGAAATTTTGACGAAAATGCTCCCGAGGACCGGTCGCCGGGGAAGTTAATTAAATCTCGTCTGGACAAATTTGTCCAGAGTCAGATCGTCCCGGGACGATCGTCGCGATCGTCCCGGGACGATCGTCGCGATCGTCCAGGACGATCAGTCTGGATATATATAGAAATGAGATATTTCGAAGAGAGAGAAAAGTCAAGGAGAGAGAAAAATGAAGGAAAAAGAAGGAAAAGTGATTTTTGGGCGACTCCGGACCGTTTTGGTCTGTTGCTGTAGTTAAAGAAGTTGACCGACTCGAGGTAAGGCACATTCCGCCTTTCTCAATTTTCAGAACGGTGCAAGTTGAACGAATTTTCTGTCCGGATTTTATTTTTGTTAACAAATTTCGTCCGTATTTTCCGCTTGGTTCAATTTTTACCGCGTAACTTTTGATATGTTTCTGAGGTGCCGAGTGTGCACGTTTTGATTATTTTCTGGAGAATTTTGACCGGGTATTTTTTATTCCGCGGTGTTTTCTTTTGACTGCAATTTTTCACGATGTCTAAAAATATTGTGGCAGTAGAATAAAAGTCTTATATTATTGTTGTGAATGTTCTGTAGTAATTTGGTATAATTCTAATTTTGTCAATTTTGTGTAAATTCCGTATACTACCGTTACGCTGCCGGATTTTCGTACGATTTCTGAAATTGCCCGGATTTGTTCTGAAATGATATGATGTGATTGTGTGCTATAAAAAAGGAGTTATAAGGGGTCAGGATTCTGTGAAATCCTGTCTATGTCAGGGAAAATTTGAAATGAGCTCTGAAATCTGTTTCTGAATACAAGTTTCAGATCCGATGATAAATTTTGTTCTGGTGCTATAAGCACATCTGTTCTGGTGCCGTGAGCACAAAGGGAGGCATAAGGGGCCAGAATCCGAGAGATTCTGTCAGTGTCTGGGAAGGGAGGCATAAGGGGCCAGAATCCGTTGAGATTCTATCAATGTCAGGAAATCTGTTCTGACTTTTGATATGTTCTGAATTAATATGATTTCTGATTTCCGTATGGTTTAATTTGATCTGATCTGTATGATTATGATTATGATACGATTCTGACACGATTCTGTTCTGTTCCGATATGATCTGAGTTCCGATATGATCTGAATTTCTGTGATTTGATTTGATCTGTATGACTCAGTTCTGATTTGATATTTCTGCCATGTTCTGATTTGATCTGATCTGTATGATTCTGATTCTGTTCTGATTCGATATATGATTCTGTTCCGATTTCTGTACGGATTTCTATCTGATGTGATTGATGTGGACTCTGAGGATTTTGATTGGAGGTTTGATGTCTTGCTGAGCTGTTGTAGCTCATTCTTGTTTTCTGCGTGGTTTTTAGGTTCTGGGAAAGGGAAGGAAGTCCAGGAATAGAAGTTCAGAGTCCGATCTGTTATAGGTATTTTGTTCTCTTGATTTTTGTACAGTCATGGCTTTCTTGTTCTATTTTTCTTCTGTCTAAAAGCCATGAGCTGTATTTGTATATGATTCTTTTGATGAAGAAAAGATAGATGATCTATTCTGCTGTGATTTGATGTTATAGTAGCTCTGTGTGTCTGTTTCTGCGAGTAATATTTGGAAGAAAGTTCTGAAACAAAGTCCAAAGCCAGATCCTGGAATCAGTTCAGTCAGTTTCTGTCTGTCTGACCTGATATGACAGACGGTCAGAGTGCCAATCAGGCAGCACCAGTGGGTAGTACAGCCCCAGTGGTTGGTGCAGATACGCTTTCTCAGTTTGCTACTCTGGTTGCTTAAATGATGAGCGGGACTCACAGTAGAGCCTCTACTGTTCGATCTGAGGATATTGATAGACATCTTCAGATGTTTCTGAGATTGAAGCCACCGAGGTTTGAGGGCGCTGTTGAGCCCAGAGCAGCTGAGGAGTGGCTGAGGAGATTGGAAAAGACTTTTGACGGCATGCAGTGTCTGTCAGACAGGAAAGTACCGTTGGCTGTTTTTCTGTTAGATGGGGAAGTGGAACACTGGTGGGTAGGCCAGCAGGAAGCAAAGTTTCAGGGTAGACTGAACTCCTTGATTTCTTGGGAAGAATTTTCTGAGGTGTTTCGAGCTTGGTTTGTTCCCCCATATGCCGTGCAGCAGATGCAGGAGAGTTTTCTGAGGCTGGTTCAAGGGAGCAAGACGGTGATGCAGTACGAGGCAGAGTTTAATGCCTTAGCCCGATATGCTCCGCAGTTGGTAAGTACTTCTGCTGAGAAGTGCTACCGATTTCTGAGGGGACTACGAGACAGTCTGAGGCAGCCCCTAGTATCCTTTCACATTTTTGATTTTTTTGAGCTTGTGGAGAGAGCTCGTCTGATAGAGAACGATCTGATGGCTACTCAGCATCGGTGGACTGCGAGTAGGAAGAGGTTTGGAGGTGATGCGAGCAATAGCTCCTCTGGCAAGAGGAGATTCGTTTCTGGTTCTGGAGACTCCAGGAGGAGTGGACAGTCTGGTACGGCTACGACCAATACAACCAGCTTTGGATCTGTTAGTGGGGCACCTGTGTGCCAGAGCTGTGGACGACGACATTTTGGCCAGTGCTATAGGATGACTGGTCAGTGTTTCAGATGTGGTCAGCCAGGACATCGGATTGCAGAGTGTCCACAGGCTGGGTTTGATCGACGATCTAAGTTTCGATCTGAGGGCTCTGTTAGACCTGCCGGTTCAGCAGGAAGACCGAGGACTGTTCCTCTACGTCCTGTGACTGAGGGATTTTCTGGTAAAGGTGGTGGTTCGAGTTCTGTACCATGGAGACCGCCTACTGTTAGTCAGAGAGAGCCGAGTAGCTCTGTAGCTTCAGCTCTAGCTCCAGTTCAGCCACGAGTGTACAGTCTGAGTCAGCAGGAGGCTCGAGATGCTCCGGATGTGGTGACAGGTACAATTCATATTTCTGATCAACCCTGTCGTGTTTTGTTTGATTCTGGAGCTAGTCACTCGTTTCTTTCCGAGTGTTATTTTGATGCTTTGCATCTGGATGCGATTTTGTTGTCGGTTTCTCTTTCTGTGATTTTACCGGCTGGAAGTACTTTGATTGCTCGGAGGTTTTGTTTTTGCGAGATTGAGATTGCTGGCAAGAAGTGGAAATCAAGTTTGATTTTGTTGCCGATTTCTTCGTATGACGTGATTTTGGGTATGGATTGGCTGAGTCTGTATGAGGCCCAGATTGACTGTTCGAAGAAGCAAGTGAGCTTGCTTATGTCAGGAGAGAGATGTGTATTCCAAGACTTACGAGGTGTTCTCTCTTGCCTGATTTCTATACTGGAAGTAAGAAGAATGTGGAAGAAGGGTTGTCTAGTATTTTTGGCTTCGGTGCGGGATATGAACCTGGAGGTGGGTTCTGTTTCTAATATCCAGTGGTACGAGAGTTTGCATATATTTTTCCTGAGGAGTTGGTTGGTTTACCTCCGAATAGAGATGTGGAGTTCTCTATTGATATTTTCCGGGTACAGCTCCGATATCAAAAGCTCCGTATATGATGGCACCGAAAGAACTTTCTGAGTTGAAAGTTCAGCTTCAGGAGTTGGTGGATAGAGGATTTATTCATCCTAGTGTTTCTCCCTGGGGAGCACCTGTTTTGTTTGTGAAGAAGAATGACGGAACACTCCGTATGTGTGTTGATTACAGAGATTTGAATAAAGTCACGATCAAGAACAAGTATCCCTTGCCACGGGTTGATGACTTGTTTGACCAGCTTTCTGGTTCTTCTGTGTTTTCGAAGATTGATTTGAGATCCGGATATTATCAGGTGAAGGTGAAAGAAGCTGATGTGGTGAAGACAGCTTTCAGTACTCGATATGGACACTACGAGTTCTTGGTTATGCCTTTTGGGGTAACCAATGCACCTGCTATTTTCATGGATCTGATGAACAGAGTGTTCAAGGAGTATCTGGATCAGTTTGTGATCATCTTTATCGACGATATTCTGGTGTATTCTGCTTCTGAGGATGATCATGCTAGATATTTGAGCATTGTGTTGGAGACTCTGAGACGGCATCAGTTGTATGCTAAGTTCTTCAAGTGTGAATTCTGGCTGAAGAGCATTTCATTTCTGGGGCATGTGGTTAGCGGTGAATGTATTTCTGTTAATCCCCAGAAGATTCAGGCTGTTACGGGTTGGCTAAGGCCTACTACGGTATTTGAAGTACGTAGTTTCTTAGGCATGGCTGGATATTACCGAAAGTTTGTGAAAGGATTTTCACAGATTGCTACGCCTTTGACGAGACTGACTCGGAAGTCAGTATCTTTTGTTTGGACACCGGAGTGTGAGGTTAGTTTTGAGAGATTAAAGGATTGTCTGACTTCATCTCCAGTGTTAGCACTTCCGTCAGGTACGGAAGGATGTTCAGTGATGCTTCACTGAAAGGTCTGGGATGTGTGCTGCATCAGAATGGAAGGGTAATTGCTTATGCCTCAAGACAGTTAAAACCACATGAGAAGAATTACCCGACACATGATTTGGAATTGGCTGCAGTTATTTTTGCTTTGAAGATTTGGCGTCACTATCTGTATGACGTCAGATGTGAGATTTTCACATATCACAAGAGTTTGAAGTACATTTTTACTCAGAAGGACCTGAATTTGAGGCAAAGGAGGTGGCTTGAGCTGATCAAGGACTATGATCTGACAATTCAGTATGAGCCTGGTAAGGCTAATGTTGTAGCAGATGCTTTGAGCAGGAAATCTTCTGGATTATCAGGTATTCAGCTCACTGCTGATGATTTTCTGATTCATGATATGGAGCGTTTGCAGTTGGAGGTGATCGAATCCAGTAGTTTGAATTCTGGAGTTTTGGCTCAGCTGAGTATTCAGTTTTCTTTAGAAGAAAGGATTCGGGAATCCCAGAAGTTAGATTCTGATTATTTGAAGTTGATTGCTCAGATTGAATCTGGTAAGAAGCCTGAACTCCAAATTTCTGATTATGGTATTATTTTCTGCAAGAACAGGTTGTGGATTCCAGCGTTTGGAGATTTGAGGAGAGAGATTCTGTATGAATCTCATCATTCCGGCTACACTGTTCATCCGGGAAGTGGCAAGATGTACGGGGATATGAAGAGTTTGTTCTGGTGGCCGAGAATGAAAAAGGATGTAGCAGATTTTGTTGCTAGATGCGAGGCCTGTCAGTTGGTGAAGGCAGAGCATCAGCGACCAGGAGAACTTTTGCAGTCGTTGCCTATCCCTGAGTGGAAGTGGGAAAAGGTAACGACGGATTTTGCTATGGGTTTTCCTCGATCAAGGCAAGGGCACGACGCCATTTGGGTGATTGTGGATTGATTGACGAAGTCTGCTCATTTTCTTCCGATCAGGCAGACCGATCCAGTGGATCGATTGGCACAAGTATATGTGAAAGAGATTGTCAGATTGCACGGTGTGCCTAAGGTGATTGTTTCTGATCGAGATGGACGGTTTACTTCCAGACTTTGGAAGGGTATTTAGGAAAGTTTGGGTACGAAGTTGCATTTCAGTACAGCTTTTCACCTGCAGACTGACGGACAGTCTGAGAGGAATATCCAGGTATTGGAAGATCTATTGAGGCTTTGTGTTTTGGATTTTGGAGGAAGCTGGGAGGATCACATTCCTCTGATAGAATTTGCTTACAATAACAGTTTTCAGTCCAGTATTGGAATGGCACCGTATGAAGCTCTGTATGGCCGGAAGTGTAGAACTCCTTTGACTATGACTGAGGTTGGAGATAGACAGGAGATGGGTGCCACTTTTGTAGAAGAAACTATTAAGAAAGTTGATCTGATTAAAGAAAGGTTGAAAGCTGCACAAGATGGATAACAGAAATATTACAATCAGAAGCACAGGTTCGTTGAATTTCATGTTGGTGACTTTGTGTACGTCAAAGTTAGTCCGATGAAGGGTGTGAGCAGATTTGGGAGAGTAAGTAAGCTCAGTCCGAGGTATATTGGACCGTTTGAAATACTTGAAAGGATTAGAAAATCTACTTATAGACTGTTGCTATCTGATTAAATGTCTGATGTGCATAACGTTTTTCATATATCTACTTTGAGAAAATGGATATCTGACTCTGGAAAGAAAGTGTCTGTTGATGAAGTTGAGATTTAGGAGAATCTGCAGTATAAGGAAGAACCCGAGTTGATTCTAGCTTACGATGTTCGCAAGCTGAGAAGTAAAGAGATTCCAATGGTTAAGGTGTAGTGGAAGCATCGGACTGCGCGAGAAGCGACTTGGGAGAAAGAGTCGGACATGAGGAAGTTGTACCCGCATTTGTTCTGACTGAGTGTTGATTGTATAATGTCGAGGACGACATTTTTCTGAAGTTGGGGAGATTGTGAAGATCGCTTTGCCCCAGGATCGTCCGGGACGAAGTTGGATCGTCCCGGGACGATCGGTACAGGAGAGAGAAAAATGAAGAGAGAGAGAAGTCCAGGAGAGAGAAAAATGAAGGAAAAAGAAGAAAAAGTGATTTTTGAGCGACTTCGGACCGTTTTCGTCCGTTGCTGTAGTTAAAGAAGTTTACCGACTCGAGGTAAGGCACATTCCGCCTTTCTCAATTTTCAGAACGGTGCAAGTTGAACGAATTTTCTGTCCGGATTTTGTTTTTGTTAACGAATTTCGTCCGTATTTTTCGCTTGGTTCAGTTTTTACCGCATAACTTTTGATATGTTTCTGAGGTGCCGAGTGTGCACGTTTTGATTATTTTCTGGAGAATTTTGACCAAATATTTTTGATTCCACGGTGTTTTCTTTTGACTGCAATTTTCCACGATGTCTAAAAATATTGTGGCAGTAGAATAAAAGTCTTATATTATTGTTATGAATGTTCTGTAGTAATTTGGTATAATTCTGATTCTGTCAATTTTGTGTAAATTCCGTATACTGCCGTTACGCTGCCGGATTTTCGTACGATTTTTGAAATTGCCCGAATTTGTTCTGAAATGATATGATGTGATTGTGTGCTATAAAAAGGGAGTTATAAAGGGTCAGGATTCTGTGAAATCCTATCTGTGTCAGGGAAAATCTGAAATGAGCTCTGAAATCTGTTTCTGAATACAAGTTCCGGATCCGATGATAAATTCTGTTCTGGTGCTATAAGCACATCTGTTTTGGTGCCGTGAGCACAAAGGGAGGCATAAGGGGTCAGAATCCGAGAGATTCTGTCAGTATCTGGGAAGGGAGGCATAAGGGGCCAGAATCCGTTGAGATTCTGTCAGTGTCAGGGAATCTATTATGACTTTTGATATGTTCTGAATTATTATGATTTATGATTTCCGTATGGTTTAATTTGATCTGATCTGTATGATTATGATTCTGATACGATTCTGACCCGATTTTGTTCTGTTTCGATATGATCTGAGTTCCGATATGATCTGAATTTCTGTGATTTGATTTGATCTGTATGACTCAGTTCTGATTTGATATTTCTGCCTGTTCTGATTTGATCTGATCTGTATGATTCTGATTCTGTTCTGATTCGACATACGATTCTGTTCTGATTCAATATACGATTCTGTTCTGATTTCTGTACGGATTTCTGTCTGATGTGATTGATGTGGACTCTGAGGATTTTTATTGGAGGTTTGATGTCTTGCTGAGCTGTTATAGCTCATCCTTGTTTTCTGCATGGTTTTCAGGTTCTGGAAAAGGGAAGGAAGTCCAGGAATAGAAGTTCAGAGTCCGATCTGTTATAGGTATTTTGTTCTTTTGATTTTTGTACAGTCATGACTTTCCTATTCTGTTTTTCTTCTGTCTGAAAGTCATGAGCTGTATTTGTATATGATTCTTTTGATGAAGAAAAGATAGATGATCTATTCCGCTGTGATTTGATGTTATAGTAGCTCTGTGTGTCTGTTTTTACGAGTAATGTTTGGAAGAAAGTTCTGAAACAAAATCCAAAGCCAGATGCTGGAATCAGTTCAGTCAGTTTCTGTCTGTCTGGCCTCACGACCCGATGTGAGCGGGATCCGTCCCGGTCGGGTTGGGTCGTGTCATTAAGCAACATCAACTCCCGATTCCTCTCTAACCCACATTCCTGATCTCCTTGTTATCCGCCTCTTCATGGCTGCTTCACGAGTCATTTCTCGTCGTTCTCTATTGGATCAAAAGTAACAACCACGACAAGAGCCTTGTTGTGAAGGTAGCCTTCTTTCTTCCTTTCATACGCTTCTTCCGCCAAATCCCATAAAACCACTTAAATCTCGAATTCAGCAAATATGGGATTTACAGCCAAAAGAGGGAAATAGAGGATTTAACTGGTTGTGAGATTTAACAATTCCCTTAGCATAAATTCTACTCAAATCTAACACCAAACAACCCTTTAATAATAATAATAATAATAATAATTATTATTATTATTATTATAAAAAAGAAAAAAAGGGGTATATATATATATATATATATATATATATATATATATATATATATATATATATATATATATATATATATATATATATATATCGTTCTATGTGCTTCTGACGTTAATATAGTTATAGACATCAGCACAATCATTGACCTCGGTATAGACTTCAAATCAGCATAACTGCTGCCAAACCCTGCGTAGGTGTAAAGGTCCAAACTCTGTGCTCGGTGCTCGTGGCATGCCGGGAAATCACCTTTACAAGCTTTTCTTAGGGTAGTAGGAGGGATCCCGATGCGACACCAGCGACCAGATGAGTATGCCCTATACACGCTTTTCTTAGGGTGGTAGGGACAACTCTAAGTACCCGTATGCACCTCAATAATTACGGGGGAAGAATTATTTATTTCAAAGTAGGTACCCCTAAAGATCCATACACATCTTTCTTAATAAGATGGGATTGAAGACCACGACCACGGTGTCTTCGGACACCAACCATACATACCTTTATTGGCGTGATGGGAAGGCCCAACTTCCCAAATTTTCTCCAAGCAAGGGATACGCTAGGATGCTATCAAAATTCAGAATGAAGATGCACATAGATAGAATGGAAAACAAAAGACCTAATTTGACTTAAATGACATAGAACATAAATTGCAAATCCAATAACAAGAAACAAAACCCTAAAATTTTAAGAAACACACAATAAAATCAAATTGCAAATGATTAATGACAATTTAACACATTCAAACAAGTAAAAATCAACAAATAGGGGACTCATGGTGAGTATTTTTTAAACATGAATGTCTTATAATAAACGATAATCAACTATCAAAGACATAAGCGCCTCCCACATGCAATAATCAAAGACCTATGAAGCCAATATGCATACAAAGAATCTAGTGATGAATGCAATGTATGTAGTTAATGTCAACATACAAAGGAACATGCATAACCTAATTGCAGAGTGATGATGCCACCTACAGACATGCACAGGCAGCATGCAACAAACATCAAGGTGTTCATATACTCAACAATAATCAATCACTCAACAAATACACTGGTATCTTACAAGCAAAGAAGTTTGATTCGCAGCAGATGCTAGATTACCCCTGCAGTCACTTACCATTCACTAACAGGCAAAGACACTTATCTTCTGCAAGTAAAGATGGTTGACTTGCAACAGATATAAGCACCTATGAGTCACTGTATAGGTTGACCCATCACATAATAAATTCTAACAACACGCAGATATAAAAGAGCTATAGTAAATGCAAGTACCTCGAAGCATCATGGGAGAACCCATGATATATAGAACATATTGCTAGCGAAAATTGAAAGTTATCTGTAGTATCACTTGTGAAGAATAGCTGATGACCCATTCGAAGAATCTGGAGTTGAAGCTCAACTGCTTGAATATTTTAGATCAATTGATATAGTTGCCTTGCAAATAGAGCTTGTGCCGCACTCGTAATAAGGTATTGACAGGTGATAGATACGACTGTTATGACTATAGAAAATGAGGCTCATTTGCAAACATAAAGTGTAATATGCAATAAATGTAAACATCTGATGATAATGGTGAAATATATGTTGGATGTACAACAATGGCAATCAAAAATATGCAATATGTGCTACGACACCCTTGCAACTGATAACCACGCTGAAAAGGGGTGCATTCACTTTATATCAGAGATGAAAGTTTTGTTGATCAAGTATAATTAAGTTCTCTAATTGATAATCCTAACTAACTATGATAGTGATAATTGGGTAAAAAGATAACTCGATGTATGGAGGAAACCCGTTGATACACTATCAAAGGAAGACTCCAAATGTGTTATGAGGCATGTAAAGTTGAATTATTCTATAGAGTCAAAGAATGATCAATTGAAGAAGTATTTCATCTTATTATCTATGCATAAATACCAAAGACTTCAAGTACCACAAGTATCTGCGAGCTGCTGTAAGAAACTAACTAATGTGCCACCATAAGAAGGCCCCGATTATAGCATCATTCTATCATCTCTTAATAAATATTGAGGCTCTTGAAGATATGTTGCATCACTTGAATGGAGAGCAGATATTCAAAGATTAATCCTCGCAACCTGATGTTCTACATATGTATCATAAATATATAGAACGGGCTCCTCGAGTATATTATTCTAGAGCTGTAGAAGAAGCTTCTATGTACCATGTGTATATCAGATACTAGAATGTCATTAGGATACTAAAAACTATCTTATACTTTGTAATATTCATGATTTTAGGAGATTATCTCATGATGATTTAGAGACAAGGAGGCCTAACAATGCATCAACCAAGCATTTAGTGTCATCCGGTTATGATGCCTCATTTGTCATAAAATAACCTAATATAATTTGAAGGTTCTCATCTATTCTAGTAATGATTAGATGATTCATAGAGTCAATCTCTAAGGACCTTAAGGCAACTATAAGGAAGCTTGCTGGAGTAAGTGGTATATTTGTAACTTTTCAATAAAAATAGAATACAACTCATGTCATTGATGCTACGAATAAGAAAAGAGCCTACATTGTTCATCAGAACAATAATGTATTTCATGGTTATGCCAGATGACAACACTATGATCACATGTAAGTATAAGTAAGGAATTAGTAGTAAAAATCACTAGCCACTGAAGCATCGCGTCGTTGGATCTGTAACACCCATACAAGCAGACATAAGGTGTCTACAAATTTTTAAATAGAATGTTGTGCGCCTTTAAATGATAGTTACTCACATAATTGATTAGTGCCAAATATTTTAAAAATGCCCTCATACATACATTATAACAGAATTAATAATTCATGCAAATATATTATACAAAATACATGTAAAAGAATACACATGTATGGGCCCCAACAAGCGTATTATATTTACACATGTGATGTCTGAGGATGTTGCGCAGCTCAAGAAATAAACATTCGAGCCCAATCTTTCTATGTGACTGGATATGAGTCAACACAGTTCAAATCTTTAAACAAATATATGATTGTGGCGTCGACTAAAATATTTATTTTATTATTCATATTAGGCCTTCAATGCCTATTACAAGAAAGCTTCATTAATAAAGGCATGAAGCCGAGAACAGACCCGTTGTCGACAAGTGGACATGGTCGACAAGGTCCAACCAATAAGATGAAAGTGCCTATAAATATCTTGATGATGATCGTGATGATAGAAAATCTCAATCGGAGGGGATCCTAAATATTCAAAAATACATCACAAATGCCCATGAAAGCCCAAAATTTCAAAAAATTACCAAGATTCAAGATATTTAAAATTGAAATAAAAACACCAAAATGCTTAAAGCAAAATTCATTCATCCTTTACAATAGTTTGTCAATGTGGACAAGTGTTAAAATACACTTCATCTCACAAAGTGCAAATGCCTAGTTGAGAATATCACTGAGATTCATTCTCAATTTGTCTATTGCTAGTAAGGGCATTGTATTGGTCCTCTAATCGATGGTTTGACCAAATGGCCACAAAGGACTCGTTGTTTTGCCGGAGTAACTCCAGTGGTTAACGATTATGATCGCAACCCTCTGACCTTGTGGCATTGTCAAACGACTCCACTATATTACGGTCATGGTCAAAGCCCATATGTTCCCCAATGGCTTCAAATTCATGAGATATAAATCAATATGATATAATTGATATGGCGCAAAGTCCTCTGTTAACTAAAGTAGATTCAAATTTATTCCCTAAAATAAATATTCACCCTAAGTCTATTGGTTCCCTTGGACGACACAACCCAAGACTGCTAACAATAATCCTTTTGTCAGGTTATCCTCTGTATGGCTTTTGAGCTAGCTACTGGTTGATTCTCTTGGGGTTATCCTCTATATGATTTTTTAGGATGCTTCCTCTAATGGATTGTCCTAGCCTAGCAACTTGTTGGCAAATTTTTTTTGTTGGTTTTGCAAGAATCATCCTGCCATTTCCTGAATACAGCTAGCAAGCATCATAGCCTTCTTGATTGATTTTTGGTTATTTTTGTTACCTACAAAATGACTAAATTTTGGATTATTTTATCTTTTTGAGATTGTTGTGCAATTTGTAGTTTATTTTAGTGATTAAATCTTTGTAATATTTAATTTTGGCCTCTTTTGTGCCTATGTTTGTAAAATCTTTTCTTCATTTAATGAAATTTGGGCAAGTTTCAACAATTTTTCTAAACAAAAAAAACAAACATCATTGATCTCCTATTTTTATCATTTACAACTGAAATCTAAATATTTGTTTAAAATTCAATTCTTCAGTTTTTTTAATTTCTTATTAATTTCTTGAATCAAACAATCATTCAACCATTATTTAATTTTGGTTATATGTATTTGAGTTTGAAAAGACAAAATGAATTTTGAATGATTAGTAATCTGTAACTGTGTTTTTTTTTTTTTGATAATATGTATTTATTGTGTCCTTAATAATATGGCACTAAACTATCATTAAAACTGTTACAATTTCATCAACCTTTGCAATTTCTGACTTCTGGGAGTTTTGTTAGTAAGATTATGGTAACAATTCTAATGGACTCAATTGCACTGACATTTGCAAAGGTTATTAAAAAGAAGGAAATAGTTAGATTAGAGGGCCTAGAGGAAGATGAGTGTTTGCAGTTCCTCAACACTCATGCATTTGCTGATGTAGAGAACCTTAATGATCATAAAAAAATTAAGAGTCATTGCTGGAGAGTTAGTTAAAATGCTTTCAGGATCTCCATTGAAAGCAAAGGTCATTGGTGATGTTCTAAATTCTAATTTGGATGAAAGCTGAGTGATGACAGTTCTAGAAAACAATTTAAGTACTATAACATTGGGTCAGAATTATATCTTTTCCATCTTAAAACTGAGCTATGTAGGTCTGCCAAATCTTCTACAAATTTGTTTTTAATTTTGTTAATATATATATATATATATATATATATATATATATATAGAAGAAAATTATCTCAGGAAGTTCTGATGTGATTTACATTATTATTATTATTATTCTAGTAACATATTTTAATCTGAAATATTTTTTGCTATAGATTATTATTATTTAAATTATCATGCAATTTCATTTATATATTTTATAAAATTTTCCCTTGTTTTTTATTTATTTATTTTGTTGAATAATTTGACGTTCTTAGTAATAACGTATATAGTTCATTGAGAGGCCTAATAAAAGTTTAGCCAAAAGCTTGATTAAATTTTTTTAGCAATTATATGTGTAACATTTTAATATTCATATTTATAAAGCTAAAAATTAATTACCTCCATTCATAATAATATAATTTGAATATTGTTTAAATTTTTTTTTTTTTGAAGGTGGGCATTTGCCCACCCTAAGCCATGGGTGGATCCGCCCATGACCGGAAGAAATGTGATAAAAAATTTTGGACTTATCTATGCTACTTTTCTTTATCATCATATTTCTCTGGACTTTGGAAGGTGGGGACTGGACTGCTATTTACTTTAATGATATTAAAGTAAAATAAATTTAGTCGAGTAGTATGTGGGTGGAAAGCAAAAGGAATCTAATCATTAAAATTTATCACTAAAGGCTTGGAAAAATATTCAATAAAGCTTTTTTTTCATATACTTGCTTGATGTTACTTTGATGGCTTGTGCTTGCCAAATAAAAAGCAACTTATTGTGATGAAATTTTAAACTCAGTGGAACAAAACTCATCCAAAAGATTAATTAAGATTAGTAAATGGCTTCAAAACGATATTGTTCGGAATATGTAAAAGCTATATTTCTCTATCATTTTTCTTCTTGGATTAGAATGTGTTATGAATAACATCACTGATGAAGCAAAAGAATTTATTATCAGGAACCATAATGTTCTTAGCAGTAGGGAATTCTTTGTTGTGTTGTCCTCATTTTTAAAATGAAATTTATATTCGCCCTTGCCTAATTTTGGGAGAAAGAGCAAATAAAATTTCATTTGCATTAAATTAATTTAACTAAGATTGAATTGAATTAGTTCATACCTAATGGAATTGAATTTCATTAAGATGATTTCATTAATCTTATATGTTTAAATTAATTTGCATGAGGGTTTTTTATTGGTTTAGTTTTCGACTTACTTATCTTGTTCAAGTCATGTGATTCAAATATATTGTTCAATATTCTCTTGTTGTTGTGAATTTTCATGATTTAAGTAGAGTTTTTTATATTCTTAATTATATATGTTATTATGTCCTTTTTCAATAATTTCATATATTCTGATGACCTATGCTTTATTTAGAGGCAACCATTGGTATATTTCTTCTCCCTCAATACGTCAATGATTACAGTAATAATGATCGCTATCAGAGCAACAGGATAAATAAAACTTATATTATTTCCTTGTAGCCAGCTGTGTAACTAAGACCTATTATATCACTATAAATAGTAGATGTCTGTGCGAGTCTGAGATAGTAATAATACTTTTCTATTCTTTAATTCTCTTCTTCCTCTCTTGTTATTTTCGCTCTCTGCTTAAAGGTTCTTGAACATTATTCAAGAATGTCGTAAGCTTCTACATGGTATCAGAAGAGGATCTGCGATCCAGGACTCAGATGGCAACATCCTCTGCTTCTCACATCTCCGATCAGCCGGCGACAACGACGGACTCATCTCCGGCGATCTCATCGTCGTTGAAGTTCGTCCTCTCAAATCTCCGAAACATTGCTCAAAACCCCCTCTCTCCTGACAACTATCATCTTTGGAGGTCTCAGATCTTAAAGATTTGCCGTGCAAATAACTTCGAGTCATTTCTTGATGACAAATCTCCAATACCTTCACCGTCTCTCACTCAATCTGACGGAACCATCGTACCCAATTATCTGTATGCTCAATGGCTTCTCATGGATCAAAACCTTGCAGCTGTCATATGCTCCACCATATCTGCTTCCATTCTTCCTTATGTCCTTCATCTCGACTCCACCTCAGCCATTTGGCAAACACTTGAGACAAGATTCCAATCTACATGTCGATCTTGATTAAAAAAATATATTTAAGTATATATAGTTTTGAAAAATATTTAATTTTCTTTAGGAATATTAAATTTTAAATTTTGAAATATAACACGTTGTTATGAACAATATATCGCCTCAAAAGACGAACCTATCGTTCCCTAACGGGTTCAAATTTCAGAATTGTAATCATATCCGAATTATCGTAGTCAAACTCAAAGGGAGAATCACATTTGACCCCGGAGAATCAAAATGGAATCTAATCAATTGTTTGATTATTCTAATTCGGATAAAGGATCATTAATTTCATAATCGAAACCACGATAATAATTGATATATCTCTCTGAAGAAAGAAGAGATCAATTATTATGGATCGTTCGAAAATGACGGTAATGATCGTCGGGTTTGATTTTCCCAAAGAAAATTAATTAGAGATTTTGAAAAATTGTTTTTGAAAATTAATTCTGGGTTTCTAAATCTCCTACGAGCGCAAGCCCTCGTAGTTAATTACATCGTAGGAAATAGATTTTTCCTACGAAAACTCTCGATTAAAATAGCGATATAAATTTTATTTAAGATTTTCAACGATTAATATCAAAGGAGATTAAGGTTTGGAATTTTTAATCGGGAATGATTCAAGTTTGAGCAGTTATTTCTGGATTCAAAGGAAGATGTGTAGGGGGTGTTTTGAGATTCTGAATTACTTCAGAAACACCCCAGTCTATCCTAATTGTTCGGCTTGTATTTGATTGATAGAAATTTAGGGTTTGAGTGGTCAATTTTATTAGAAAGTGGGATTCAAATCCCGGAAGTTGAGGTCTTATGGCCCGAGCCAGCCTCAGAACCTAAGTCTAAATTGGGCACTAAAAGTTAGTGCCCCGAACCTAGCTAATGCAATGCGGATCTGGTCTTACCCCGGCCTGGATTGGGGAGCCAGCTAAACCACCTAAACGATTTAAAATAAATGAATCCAGTCATTTATGAAAGAGTGGTAGGAACGTTTTATTTAAAGTTTTAGAGAGTTGGGGCCGACATCTAGAGATTTTTCTAATTGGCCCCTTTGACTTATGCTGGGTGCAAAATGCTAAGGACTAATGCAATTAAAATTTTGACTCTTTTAAATCTGTTTCTAATGCAATGCATGCTAGTTAACAACTCCAAATCAAATATGCTTGAAAGTTAAAAAACAGGCTTAGAAAATAATTTTTTAGAAGACTGGACTTCCCCAGGTCCGGCACCTCGTCCTCATAGGTCAGACTATCCGGACTCTACCCGCAGACGGGGAAGGGTCTAAAGCAAGGAGAGAAGAAGTGCAGAAATATGCATGCGACCCCGGGGTCGATCCCCGGCTAATTCCCTAAATTCGTTATCTTTCTATGTTATTTAGACTCGCTAAAATCTTACACTTTAAAGTTATGAGTATAAAAGATTTTCACACCCTCACGAGTCTCACGAGTCCAGGCAAAAACAAAAGCGGCACACAAACGCCAAAAAACTACGAAAAGCAGGTAATTCTATACGCAATCACATCAAATATCAATTAAATTAATTAAATTAATATTCAAATTGAAAGTCCATAGGCAAAGTTGCCTTGCTTATTACAAACCAGGGTCTGCAGAAAATAAAGTGGCCGGGCACCACTGCCAACAGCCCGGATTTCTAATCCTAGGACTCAAGTGACTTTGAGATTTGGGATTTTCTCGTCGTCCATTTCTTCGTCTTCTCACGAACATCTTGATTCGTCGGTTCTGGATATCCAAATGAAAAGAAACTCCCCCTTGAATGGGGTGTTATCTTTCCTCTTTGGATATTTGAGGAGCATCCAAACTTGATCTTCCAAATGGACGAAAACTCTCCCCTTTAGGGATATCTTCTCCTCTTTGGAATTCAAATTGGATCTAAACATCCCAACTCAAGTCACTTTAAATACAACTCAAATTATATCAAATTACATTAAGCAAAATTGAAAAGTCTAGACTCGATCCTGCAGGGTTATCCTAATAATCAGCAGTTATATAAATAATCCCAAGCAGTTAATATTCAATCTCAAGCAGTTGATATTCAATCTCAAGCAGTTGATATATTTGAAATTTAAATGCTCAACAGAGTGCAGTAAATAAATAAACAGACATTCAATCAATTCTAAGCTAACAACCAGCATGCAGTGAAAGCTCGAAAACCCGGCACACAGCGAAAAAGTAAACACCGGCCTAGCCTAAAACTAGAGTTGGTTGTCCTAGCAAACCATCTAAAGTGTGTGAGGTAGGCCGTGTGGTTTGGATATATCCTATGTATGACAAATTGTTAAAGTTGTTTGATGTTCTGATTGGTTGAAAGGCTTAAGGGAAGATTTAAATTTGAGTTTAAGTATTAATGATTTGATATTGATTTTAAGGTTGATTAATGATTTCTGGAGTTTTAGAGTGATTTTGAGTTTTTAGGAATCTTCTGGATTATTCTAATCACTTAATCAAGGGGTCAAAAATTGATTTTTTAATTATGAGTGTTTTCTAGAAAGTTAATATTTTATTAAAATACTAGACCTTAATACGATCAATTAGAAGGTAAGTACGCTGAAATTGGATTTTTCTACAATTAGTTACCAAGGTTTGAAGTTTTGAACTGATTTTGACCTATGTTTGACCAAAAAGTTGACTTTTTGACTTTGACTGATTTTTGAAGGTTTGAAATTTTTAATAAATACTAGACTTGATTGTGAGTTGAATGCAAGTGAGTTTGGTCAATTTGGAGTTTTCTAGAGTTAGTTATGATTTTTCAATGTTTTGTATTTTTTAGAATTATTTAAGTGTTTAATTAGAAGGGTTTTCTTGATTTTGCTCCAAATAAATTCCAAACTCCTTGAAATCACTACAAATGTCAGAGATAACCTAAGAAGTGATTCTCAAGTGTTTGGGAATTTTTTTGGAATTTTTAATTATTATTAATTATTTATTTTAATTAAATATTGGTTTTCAATTAAAATTAAATTAAGACTTGATTTGATGTCTGATCAAGGGAGTTTTAATTTTCATTGATTAAGGGCCTAAAGTTGGTCAGTTAGAGGTCTTTTTTGAATTTTTTGGATTTAAATTTGATTTATTGTAATGTTTGGAAATTTTAAAGCTCAATTAAAGGGTTAAGTTTGACTTGTCTAATTATCTGACCTAATGAACTCCAAATTGAATGAAATTTAAACCTAAGGTGTCAAATGTCACTAGGTTTACTATGTTCAAGTTTCACTCCTATTGGGTGTGTTTATAATTTCCTATGATTTTTCTAAGTTAAATAGACATTTTATTAAATATTTTCCCTAGGTTTCTCCACTGTTCAAATGGACATGAAATTTGGTGTGTCTAACCCTTATGTAAATGCATTCACACTACAGAAATTTCACAGCAAAAAAATAAGAACCTAAAGAGTTATGAATTTTCAAACTTTAGGATCCAAAATGGACCCTTTACCTTGCAAATTCACATCACAGAAATCCATTAGGTATCTGACCCTAGAAAAATTATTGAACATGACTAAGATACCCAATAATCATCCACCAAAATTTGGGCTCCAATTGATCACTGGATTGTGAGAAATTTGCAAAAAACATAATTAAAACAAATGAAACTATCTCACAATTCAGAAACCAAATCAACTTTATTTTAATTTTATTAAATACTAGATGTAATTACCTTTCCAACGAGCCCAAGAACGTCCAATTTGGTGAACAATTCGATTTTCTATGAATTTTGGAAGATCTGGGCATTTTTCTGAATTATTTTTGACCCTTTTTGGTCAAATTGACCGTCGGCGCCAAGGATTGGCGGCGCTCAATGGCAGCGCGCCACGCGGCAGGGCAGGGTCCCGCCACTTAACCACGTCGGACGGCTAGATCAGCCGTCCGATCGACCGCGGGTGAGATAGACGGCCCGGATTGCGCCACGTCATCACCCGCGGTTTGAAACGGCGCGGGTTCGAATCCAAGGGGAGATGGCGCGTTCGGGAAGGGCGACGTGGCCGCTTCTGGCCCGATCGGACGACTCTGGTTGAACCAGAGCTAAAAAACCTTCAAATGCCCAAAACTTTCAAAATTCTCAACGAAATTGGATGAAATTTGAACTGTAGCTAGATGGAAACATAATCTAACAATGCCTAGAGTTTGGAGGCTCCATGCATTTTAGATTTTCTACAGTTTCAATTTTAAAATTAAACTTAAAATGGGCATAACTTACAATCCAACCGTCGGATTTTCGACTTCTTGGGCTTTTTGGAAAGCTGCTATGACCCTCTTCAAATTTGTAGAAGGTTTCAGGAGCTGGATCTTGCTGGATTTGGAGTTATTCTGAAATTTCCGGATTCTCTCTCTAAACTATCTCTCTTCACCAAACAAGGCTTTGGAGGCTAGATTTTCGTGGGGGAAGGCTTGGAAAAGTTAGGGAAAAGCTTGGGGAAGATATTTGAGGGTTTTTTGAGGGCTAGAATAGCTATGGATCAGAGAGCAAGTGAGAGAGGGTTTTTTTTATTAAGATAAGCTTAATTAGGATATTTTGCCCTCTTGAATCATTCCTAAAACAAATGGGTGGCTGTGATTGACTGAGGGAGTTGCTGTGATGCTAACATATGTCCCAAGAGTGGGTAAGTGCAGGGAATCAAAGGACATGCCATGATGAAATATGTCCTTTGTCCTTATGCAAGCATATAGAATTGATAAGGATCATTAGATCTCCATCCAAGGGCTATGATGAGTTCTAGAAAGCTTCTAGATGATGTCTTAACAGCTGTAAAGGTTTAGATTAGAGAGGATTAATTTTAAGGGTTAATTAAGGCTCTTAAGGGGCTCATTTGACCACCCATTGACTGTTTGACCAGTCAATGGGTCAAGGGGTGCTGAGGTGGCAAGTGAGAAGTATTTTGGAATTGTTGGAATTATTTAATACGGGATGGGATGGCTTGGATCAAGCCCATTTGAAGATTTAAGCCTCTTACATAGCCTTGTTAACCATGTTGACCAGTCAACTGGTCAACCAAAGGTGAGGTGGCAGCCAAGGACATTTGAGGAGTTGATTAAAATACCTTGAAGAAGGTTTGATGAGATTTGAATGTATTTGAAGTTTGATTCAAAGTAAAAGAGCTTAAGGGTTGATTTGGTCAACCTAGATTGACTGAGTCAACCAGGTTGACCCAAAGTGTGGATCTAGGCTGGACAGGTTTGAAACAAAATTTAGAGTCTGGTAGAGGTGATTTCAGGGATTAAATAGGCCATTTGGGTCAAATACGCCTATTGGGCCTTTAATGGGCCTTGAATCAATTATGGGTGATTTGACCAATCGGGTGGGTGAAGGGTCTGGAAATGAGTTCAATCAATTTGAAATGACATTTTGAGTCTACTGGATATGGTCCCAAGGTTTATAGGGTTTGATTTGATTAAATAGGCTTTATTGGGCCCATTAAGGGTCATTTGGGTCGATCTTGGTTGATCTGGTCAACCAGGTTGACCTTAGGGTTGGAATTAGGCTCAATAAGTTTGAAATGACATTTGAAAACCAATAGAAATGATTTCATGGCTTAGATAAGTCGTTTGAGTTAAAACACCTATTTGGACCCTTAAAGGGCCTTTTAGGTCAACTCAGTTGACTTGGTCAACCAAGTTGACCCAGGACCTGAGAATGGGTCTGATAGGTTTGGTTTGATATTTAAAACTTACTGGAGGTGGTTGCATTTAATTCGGAATTCATTTGGTTGAAAATCAATATTTGAACCCCATAGGGGTATTTTGGTCATTTTGAGCTCAAGCTCACTGGGGGCTGAGATGAGTCCAAAAAGATTCAGTTTATTGATCAACATATCAGAATTAATAATCTAGAAGTGACTAGAGGTTTTGCTGAAGGCTCTAAGGTCAGAATCTTCAAAGTGATAGGTCCAGTGGCATAGGCCGTAAATATTTGAAGGTTTTACAACCTTTGGATTTTGATTTAGATTCTGGGGTTAGAGTCCTCAAAATGAGCTCAAATTTGGAGGGTAGCCTCTAGAGACATGTCCCATCAGTATGCAACTGACAGACCCTAAATCAAAGGTCATTTGATAGGGTTTTGAAGTATTTGAAAAATCCCTGAAAAAGGCCTTTAGGACAAGGCTTCTGGACCTTGGATTTGAGTCTGGATTTTTGGATTTGGTCTGGATTTTTGGATTTGGTCTGGATTTTTGGATTTGGTCTAGATTTTGAGTTTGATTGATTGAATTTGAATTATCCATATCATTTATGATCATTTAGATGCTCATAAGTGATAGGATATGGTCAGGCTAGATCAAAGGTAGGATCTAGGTTTGAACTTGATATTGAGACCTGGAGAAGTTTATAAGTCTAGATTTGATTTGAAAATTTGAATTGACTTGAGATTTGAATTAGAGCCTGGAGTCTAGAGGGATCCTAGGACCTAGAATAGATCCTAAGGTCTGGATCTAGGAGAATCCTAGAGTTTAGATTGGTCCAGAGATTAAATTGATCTGGGGTCAGGACTGGTCCAAGTGACCTCATACAAAAATGAGGTCAACACCAAGGTGATCCAACTAAAAAATGAGTTGTATCATGTCTCTCTCAAGAACTCCACCATGGCTCAATACTTGAATGAAGTCAAGCTTCTTGTTGATCAAATTGCGGCAGCAGGGTCACACATAGATCCGGAGGATATAATCTTACATATCCTCAATGGTGTGCCACCGGAGTATCAATCTTTCAAGACTTCTATTCGGACTATGGCGACTCCACTGAATCTTGATCAAATTTATTCTCTCCTCATAAGTGAAGAGATTCACATTGCGGCAAATAAAGCTCGCTTCGTTTCCCACATCGATCCTGCCCAGGCACTCTTCACAACCCGCGGTCGGACTCGCGGTAGAGCACGATCAAGACATACAAACGATCAAGAAAGAGCACGGCAGAGCAGGGATGCCTCTTCCACGGTCATTCCGGTCTGTCAAATATGTTCCAAGAAGGGACATTCTGCACTTGATTGTTGGCACAGGCAAAACTTGGAGTATGCTCCTCGTTCTGGCAAACAGCAGCCCAAAGCTCTGGTAGCTGATTCATCCACACCATACACCGAATGGTATCTCGACTCAGGTGCATCTTCTCATATGACCAAATCCATGGACAATCTATCCATCTCCACACCATACAGTGGTACTGATCACGTCATCGTCGGCGACGGGAGTTCGGTTAGCATAGAAAACTCCGGTCGTGGTTTGCTACCGACTCCCTCTCGTAAGCTCAATCTCTCGAAAATTCTTCACACCCCCTCTCTTCATTACAATTTGTTGTCTATTTCTAAATTAACTAAAGACAATAATATATCTATATCTTTTGATCCTAATGGTTTTGTGTTTAAGGATCTACAGACTCAACAAGAAATATTTAGGGGTCCCTGTTGCGACGGACTCTATCCGCTATGGACTCCTACTGTATCGACTACTCACAGCGCTCTTCGAACGGCTACGAAGAAATCCAGCCACTGGCACGACAGACTGGGGCATCCAAATCCAAGAACACTGGCCAAAATTGCTTCCAGCAATCCGTCTTTACAAATAGATACTAAATTCTATTCTTGTCATTCTTGTAATAAATCCAAGAATCATAAACTTGGTTTCGAATTTTCTGTTAATAGACAATCTTTTATTCTTGCTTTAGTTCATTCTGACGTGTGGGGTCCTGCACCTGTAGCCTCCCACACGGGTTACCTTTATTACGTTATCTTTGTAGACGACTACTCGAGATATACTTGGTTATTTCCCATTAGAAGGAAATATGATGTTTTTACTACATTTGTTGATTTCAAATTAAATATAGAAACCACCACGTCGAAACGAATCAAGTGTATTCGCATAGATGGAGGCGGAGAGTACTCGAGCAATCGTTTCAAACAATTTCTTATTAACCATGGCATTTCACATCAAATCTCGTGTCCTCACACGCCCGAACAAAACGGCTTCGCTGAGAGAAAACACAGACATATAATTGAGACAACCAGGACACTTCTTGACTATGCAATGGTTCCGCACAGTTACTGGCCGGATACCACTCTTACCGCTACATATCTTATTAATAGATTGCCTTCTCCCAATACTAACAATTTATCTCCGTTTGAAATTTTCTATAGCAGGAAACCCAGCTACGTTGAACTTCGAACATTTGGATGTGCTTGCTTTCCACATATTCCAGCAAAATTCAGAAACAAATTACAAATCAAAGCCCCGCTCTGTACCTTCTTGGGATATTCTCAAGCTCACAAAGTGGGGCTTTGATATGAGCACAAATACAGATTACTGAATGTCAGGATTTTCCCAAGGAATTTGCTACGGACACGCCATTGTCGGATCCGCAACTTTACAGAAAACTCACGGGATCGTTGCAATACTTGACTCTAACACGACCGGACATCGCTTATAGTGTCAATTTGCTATCTCAACATATGCATCAACCACTACCACAACATATCTATATGCTCAAACGACTAATCAGATACCTCCAAGGTACAATAGACTTCGGAATTCCTATTTCTAATCTAATTTGTGCCTTACTTCCTTTTCAGATGCCGATTGGGCGGGTGATCCCATCTCACGAAAATCTACATCCGGCTATTGTTCGTTTCTTGGGTCAACACTCATCTCATGGACTGTAAAGAAACAAACCACTGTGGCACGTTCATCTACTGAATCGGAGTACCGATCTCTAGCAGCTCTCACCGCAGATATTATTTGGTTAAGGCGTATTCTCACTGATTTTGGCATACAACAGTCCCTAGCAACCGATGTGTATTGTGATAATACATTGGCTATAGCCATAGCCAACAACCCCGTCTTCCACACGCGCACAAAGCACATCGAGATTGATCATAGATTCATACGGGATCACATTCAACAAAATACTATTCGTCTACTACCGATAAGCACAATTGATCAAGTTGCGGATATCTTCACCAAAGCGTTGTCTACAACCAGATTTCATAAACTTCGACTCAAACTGACTGTCGCTTCCAGTTCGTCAGTTTGCAGGGGCATATCAGAGCAACAGGATAAATAAAACTTATATTATTTCCTTGTAGCCAGCTGTGTAACTAAGACCTATTATATCACTATAAATAGTAGATGTCTGTACGAGTCTGAGATAGTAATAATACTTTTCTATGCTTTAATTCTCTTCTTCCTCTCTTGTTATTTTCGCTCTCTACTTAAAGGTTCTTGAACATTATTCAAGAATGCCGTAATCTTCTACAATCGCTTAGCTGGAATCCTTTAGTGATAAATTTTAATGATTGGATTCCTTTTCTTTTTTAACCTCTCAATTCTTTAGTCTTTAAAGTGCATTCAATCTTTTTTTTTCTTCTCTTTGAATTATTTGGGTGGGTTCTTTTTCGTTATTTTCACTAATATTTTTTATATATTCAACTTGTTATTAATTTTTATGATGAATCCAAAATTAGCTGGTTTTTTTTATTTGCCGGCCAACTAACTTGTTTGAATGTTCAAATAACATATGTTTCTCAACCAATTGTTTTATTCATATCCTCTTTTAGTCGTTTCGCTGTTGTTTTAGGGGTTATATTCTTTTCTTTGAATTTTCATTGAAAGCATTTTTCCCAAAATGGTTGGTAATGTTGCAAAGTTCTGAGTGTTTTATCAACTGGAATTGCAACTTCTGAGTGTTTTATGCTTTCCATTGAATTCAAAGCGTCGACAAAGTATTTAAGTGGAAAGTTATGCGGTTGTATTTTTGTTTCTTATTTTATTTTTAGTTTAATTAGATAATATATTTGAGTTGTTGCGTTTTTATTGTTCTCTCATATATAACACAGGTAGCATTATGTTTCATGTCATAAATTAATATTTGCAGCATGGGTGTAAAAAATTTGACCCGATCCGTCAATCTGATATGAAAAATGTCATAAATAAATTTTTATACATTTTGTGTTGGTTTTCACTGCCGTATGCATGTCACTGGCTTCTTCATAGAATTGCAGGCGTTCGCATTGGTACAATCAATCAAGCGGATGCAA
>CM033699.1:4490921-4562301 GCA_019514585.1 Dendrobium officinale | reverse complement strand
AAATCATGCTTTATTAAAAACTTGTCTAACCCACAAGTCAACCACCTCCAAACTTGTGATTTATCAACAAACTAATTACAACAATAAATTAACACACATCACCACAAACTAAAGTACACTACAAACAGATCAACAACTTTGCTACTGAACCTCAAGCGGCTGGCCATTTTTATTAAACGAAAACAAAACCAACGGGGGAATAAAATTTCGCTAGTAGGGGTATGAAAGACATCAACCAAACAATAATCAAACAAGCCAGTATCAAGAAGAGGGGAGGTATTTATTGTTATCATTTAGAGGAAAAAAAACAAATAAAAAAATTTTCGGAGCAAACGCGCAGTAGGTGAGCGGAGCATCTGTTAACTCAGTGAATCTGCAGCTTCGCTTATTAGTATTATAATTACTGTTCTGATAGTATACTAGCTCCACTACTTATTTTTTGTTTTCAGCACAACAAACCATGTGCTCACTTTTTATTTAGTTTGCTGTTTTTAATCCTTCCTGTGAGAAGGTGATATTTAGCCATAGGAGGAGATCAGGAGATGGTAAAACTAGTTTTTGCTTTTTCGAATAGAAAATACTGCTCTACCGGCAGCTTGCTAGAACATTTACTGTGCTATTGAATTTGATCTGTTTTCCTTGAAGTTTCTAATGCAGGATCCTACATCAGTATTGGTATCAGAGCTAGATGGCTGAAAGTAGCAGGCAGGTGGCTCCCGAGGGAATCAACAGCCTTGAAGTTCTATGGAAAGAACATAATAAACTGGCACATCTCACTAACGAGATCGTGTCGGATGTTCACCGCATTCGCGATGAACTCTCCAAGGATTGCGCGAAGTTAATGCTCGGCTAGATCGGATGCAGGTTAATTGGCATGTCAATCCGACGTTTGTTCCGGAGACAAGGAGAGAAGCAACCGTTGAAAGATAAAGGCAGAGAGGGTTGCAAAAACTGGAACCTTCAGATTCAGATGACGAATTAGATTGCCTGGAACAGTTGGAGTTATCTGATTCGGAGGAAGAAGTGCATAATGTGCGTCGACGGTGGCCGCGGAACAATGACTGTAGTCATGGTGAATACCGGGTTAAGCTTGATATACCATTTTTTGATGGTAAACCGCATATTGAGGATTATCTAGATTGGGAGAGGTCTGTCGAAAATTTCTTTGAGTACATGGAGATTGATCCAGACCGTCAATTGAAATACGTAGCTTGCAAGCTCAAAGGCGGGGCTAGTGCATGGTGGCAACAAGTTCTTCAAACAAGAAGAAGAGAAGGTATGAGGTCGATGCGCCAATGGAATCGAATGAAACAGTTATTGCGTGGACACTATTTTTCTACCGATTACGAGCAAATGCTCTATATGCAGTATCAACATTGCTCCCAAGGTTAGCAATCTGTCAATGACTACACTGAAGAATTCTATCGGCTAAGCGACCGAAATAATCTAAACGAAAATACTAATCAATTGGTTGACCGGTATATTGGGGGTTTAAAGGAAGTGATTCAAGATAAGCTTGAATTAAATTCGATGTGGTCTCTATCCCAAGCCATTAATTATGCATTGAAAGTTGAGCTACAATTACAGCGACATGGTCGATCAAATGCTTTCCGAAGAACTACTCAATCATTGGCAGATGGAGCAAGGCAATCCTTCTCTCAGACAAGCCACAATTTGAAACAAACAACTGCCAATCCAGTGAGTAGCAGTACAAATAGTGCAGTTGTTAAACCCGGTGATCAAAGAACAGTACAAAAGTTTCGGCCACCACAAGCTAAAGAGAATCCATATGCTAAGCCCTCAAATATTAAATGTTTATGCTGTTTTCAACAAGGGCATAAATCCAATGAGTGTCCGTCGAGACCTCAATTGCAGTTAATTGACGCGGAGGCAGAGGATGAGGAAGCTAGAAGTGATACATAACAGGATAATGATTATGAAGATGTAGCAGGGGAGAGTGGGGAACCTCTCATTTGTGTTTTGGAGAAACTATTACTGGCTCCGAAACAGTCATGCCCATCGCAACGCATTATTTAGAACCAAATGCACAATTGGCGGCAAGACTTGTGATTTACTGATAGACAATGGGTGTACGGAGAACGTAATATCAAGGGTGATAGTGCAAGCATTACAACTTAAAACGATGAAGAATCCTAACCCATACAAGATCAGTTAGGTTAAAAAGGGGGTAGAGTTGTTTGTGACCGAATTATGCAAGGTATCTTTTTCAATCGGTAAGCACTATGCTAGTGAAGTGCTGTGTGATGTACTCGAGATGGATGTGTTCCACATCATTTTGGGAAGGCCGCGGCAGTATGATGTGGGAGCAAATTATGATGGCCGAGCCAACACTTACGCATTCGATTGGAAGGGACGTCGCCTGCGTTTATTATCAACTGTTGCTGGACAGGAAGGTAAGGCTCCAAGTGGAAAAACTGCATTGCATTCTATTTCTTTGTTAGCTATGATGAATGCTTGGAAGGAGACATCTAGTATTTTTGCATTGATTGTGAAGGAAGTTGTTGCAATCACTTCGAAGGCCAATCTATCTGTGGAATTACAAAATCTGCTAGAAGAATTTGCTGATGTCTACTCTGAACGATAGCCTTTGGAACTATCGCCAATGAGAACCATACAACATAAAATTGATCTAATGCCCGGTGCTTCACTACCGAATTTGCCGCACTACAAAATCAGCCCAAATGAAAACAAAATCTTACAGAATATCGTGGATGAACTCTTAGAAAAGCAGTTGATACAACATAGTTTGAGTCCTTGCGCTGTTCCGGTATTGTTGATGCCAAAGAAGGACGAAAATTGGAGGATGTGTATGGACAGCCGAACAATTAATAAAATCACTGTCAAGTTCCGGTTTCCTATGCCTCGAATGGAAGAGATGGTAGAAAGATTGGCTGGATCTACAGTTTTCTCTAAACTTGACTTTCGCAGTGGGTATCATCAAATACGAATCAATCCAGGAGACGAATGGAAGACATCTTTCAAAACACGGGAAGGATTATACGAATGGAAGGTGATGCCATTCGGTCTGTGCAATGCTCCGGCTACTTTTATGAGGATGATGAACGAGGTGCTTAAACCATTCTTAAATCGATGTTGTGTTGCATACTTTGATGATATATTGGTATTTAGTAGCAGTTTTACTCATCATTTAAAACATCTGAGAGATATAATGGAGACATTAAGAAAGAACAAGCTATACTTAAATGCTACTAAATGTGAATTTGCATCCTCTGTGGTATCTTTCTTGGGCTTCAAAATTTCGGGTGATGGCATTAGTGCCGACCCAGCTAAAACCAAGGCTATACGAGATTGGCCAACACCGCAATCATTCACGGATATTTGTAGTTTTCATGGGCTGACAAATTTTTATCGGAGATTTATTAAAGGCTTCAATATTTAAATGGCTCCTTTAACTGATGTGTTAAAGCTTAAAAAATTTGAGTGGGGTGAAGAACAACAAGGGAGCTTTGAAAACATTAAAGAAGCGTTAACTACAACACCTGTGCTGGCATTGCCAAATTTTGAGAAGCCATTCATGGTAGAAACAGATGCTTCCACGGTGGGAATCAGAGCAGTGTTGTCGCAAGAAGATAGGCCCATAGAATTTTTCAGTGAGAAGTTAAGCCTCCCAAAATAGTGGTGGATTGTTTATGAGCAAGAATTATATGCTGTAGTGCGAGCATTACAACAGTGGGAACACTATCTGCTTCAACAAGACTTTGTTTTGTGTAGCGATCACAAGGCACTGCAGTATATCAACATACAGAAAAATATAAACAGGATGCATGCTAGATGGATTCTTTTTCTACAAAAGTTCACTTTTGTTTTGAAACACAAAAGTTGAAAATAAAATTGGGTTGCGGATGCATTGAGCAGAAGGTAAGCGTTAATCACACAATTACAGACATATTCCGTTGGGCTGGAAGGACTAACTGAGCTCTACCAACAGGATCCGGATTTTAGCAACACTTGGTTAAAGTGCAAAAACAGAGAAGCATTAGAGGACTACTCTATACGGCATGATTTCCTGTTCAAAGGGAATTTATTATGTATTCTGAAATCTTCTTGGAGGCAGTAGATAATAAAAGAAGTTCACTGTGGTGGATTGGCTGCTCATGCGGGGAGAGACAACACTATAGCTCAAGTAAAGGCCAAGTTCTTTTGGCCACATTTGCGAAGAGATGTAGCCAAATTTGTGGAACGTTGCTCTGTGTGTCAGCAATACAAAGGGGGCGGGCAGAACACAGGATTGTATATGCCACTACCAATACCGGAAACATTTGGGAAGATCTCAGTCTAGATTTTGTGCTGGGATTGCCTCGCACTCGGTGAGGAAACGACTCGATTATGGTGGTTGTGGACAGATTTTTGAAGATGGCGAATTTTATAGCTTGTAAGAAGACTTTTGATGCACTAAACATAGATAAATTGTTTTTTCGTGAAATAGTTCGATTACATGGCATACCCCGCTTGGAAGCGAATGAACACACAATTGCAGCTTAGCTCGTCTTATCACCCTCAGACGGACGGGAAAACAGAAGTGGTGAACAGAACACTTGGCAACCTGTTACGCTGCTTGGTGCAGGAAAATCTGAAGCTTTGGGATGAAGTGCTCAGGCAATGTGAATTCGCTTTTAACTCGATGACGAATCGATCGACGGATAGGTCACCTTTTAGTATTGTTTATACTAAAGCTCCAAATTCAGTTATTGATCTTGTAGCTATATCGAAATGCACAAATCAAACCGCAGCTTCCTTAGCCGAACAATTTTCAGAAATGTTGGCTAAAGTCAAAAATTAGCTGCTGGATTCAAATCAGGCGTACAAGCAACAAACGGACCGATGTAGAAGTGAGAAGATTTTCAATTTAGGTGATCTGGTGTTAGTCAAGTTGAGGAAGGAATGGTTACCTCCTGGAGATCACTCCAAACTCACTCGCCGCAAATTTGGTCCGTTCACAGTCACGCAACGTATAGATATACCGCCTGAATTTCAGACATCAAACACTTTCAACGTGACAGATATCTATTCATACACCCCACCAGACGAGAGCGATGTTCCAATGCTTTCATGAGAAAGCATGTTTTTTTTGCGGCACATACGGGCGAATGATGCGGAACATGTTAACAAGAGTATCCTGCGGCTTAGCTTATTAGTATTATAATTACTATTCTGATAGTATACTAGCTCTGAAAGAACTAAGAGAGAAAAGAGTTTGAGCTGAAAGGAGTGAAGCTTCCATTAACTTGATTCCAAGCAAATACTGTTTACATGAATATATAGAAGGTCTAGCGGAGACAAGCGGTTACAGAAAATACAGCTTTAACAGATGCTGTAATGATGTAAATAAGTGGTAGCAGCCATGAGAGAGGCAGCGGCCCAGTAATGCAAGAAGTGGATCCCGTTTGCCCACTGTACAGCTTGTCAGAAATTGCTTGGCTTAACAAGCTCCACTACTTATTTTCTGTTTTCATCACAACAAATAATGTGCTCACTTTTTATTTAGTTAGCTGTTTTTAGTCCTTCCTGTGAGAAGGAGATATTTAGCCATAGGAGGAGATGGTAAAATTAGTTTTTGCTTTTTGAATAGAAAATACTGCTCTACCGGCAGCTTGCTAGAACATTTACTGTTCTATTGAATTTGATCTATTTTACTTGAAGTTTCTAGTGCAGGATCCTACGTCAGTAGGTTTGCATTTTCTGTTGCTCCTTGTTGCAGCAGGATGGTGGAGCCTTTATGCTGGGAGGTTTTGGATTTTTTCATGTTTAAGGCAATGCTTCTTTGCCATTCTTCTACCGTCTCAATGTTTGTGGTTTCTACTGGTATTCTGGATATTGGAATTTTTGGGACGATGATGAGCAAGGACTACATCTATCCAGCATCCTTGGACGGTCTTCGGGCAACCAGGTTTCGTGGGAGGTTTTATTTGGCACTGGGAAGATCGGTTCATCCTGGTAACTGGCAACCAGTGCCTTCTGGTGGATTTGAGGCTTTCCTTAAGCCTGCCTTTGATGCAGCTAAGATATAGTTCTTATTTTCCTGAGTCCGTTCTCTTCCTTTTCCTTCTTACTTTTGTATTGTTTTGCTTTCTTAAGGTTTTGGAGTGGTATAGTTTTTCTATACTTACTTGTAACTAGTTTTTGTAACTTTCATTGATTAATATATGGGCTTTTGCCCCCAATTCTCCAACAACAAAAAAAAAAAGGTTTGCATTTTAAATAGAAAATGTGTACCTACTTCATGTTAACTTTTTTTTTTTTAACATTTAAGTCAATTAAAATAAATTCATAAATACAACATCTTAAAGACTCAAACTCTAGGCCTTTTAGCTTATAACTAAAGCTCCCAACCAAAAAAACAAAATAAGTTGTGTCATGTTAAAAATTCAAAACGCAATTAATTTTTATGCTTTTTTTTTTTTTTGTGAAAACACAGTTCTATCTCACGTTTTGTGTAAAATGCATTACCAATTATTATTTTTGATCTTTTTTAAATTTTATTTAGACTGCATTCTTTCTCTTAATTTCTACGTTAAATTTAATATTTTAAAAAATTCGCCTCCACAAAAATGAGCAGCGAATCGGAGAAAAACCTCAACTTGATTTATTGAATATTTTGAAATTTTTGTTAAAATAGTTGGACCTAATATTCGGTAGAAATATAGATATGTGGAATGTGAGCAATCTTTACATAAGGGAAATCGTGGTTAAGATAAGGGAAATCCTTACATCCTTCATCTCAAATGTTCCTTTGGAATCCGACCGTTTAGTGGAGACATAAAATGCGACAAAAAATTCCAGCTGAAAATGGTCAAATGTGGCGTCGCATAAATTAGGGGTGTCAATTTCGGGTCACGGGTCGGGTTCGGGTCGAACCCGAACTGACCCGGGTGCAAAACGGGTCGACCCTAACCCGACCCGGGTAGAGAAACGGGTCGAAAATCCGAACCCGGACCCGACCCGGCAGGTTGCCGGGTTGACCCGACCCGACCCGACACGGAACACGGGGTGCGCGGGTGCGCCGGCGAGCGCGATGCGCGCGAAGCGGGTGCAGGCGAACAGGCGAACAGGCGCGCGGCGGGCGAAGCCTGGGCGAACAGGCGCGTTGCGGGTGCAGGCGGGCGGGCGAAGCCTGGGCGAACAGGCGCGTTGCGGGTGCAGGCCGCAGGCGGGCGGGCGAAGCGCGCGCGCGGCGCGCGGCGCAGGCGGGCGAGCGCGGCAGGCGAAGCGCGAGCGTGGCGCAGGCGAGCGGGCGAATCGCGTGGCGCGTGGCGCAGGCGCGATAGAGCGGGCAGCTTCGCGGGCAGTTCCTGGGCAGCGGGGCAGCGCGGGTAGGCGGGCAGCTTTGCGGGCAGCGGGCAGGAGCTGAAAAATTCAAAAAAAAAAAAAAAACGGGTTTCGGGTTGACCCGGCAACCCGCCGGGTCAACCCGAACCCGACCCGTTTTTCAAACGGGTCGATTTCTGGAACCCGAACCCGACCCGGTTCGGGTTCGGGTCGGATTTTCGAGTCGGGTCAAATGTTGACAGCTCTAGCATAAATGATAAAACTTAACGTCAAGTTAAGTAAACGCACATTTGGACCATTTTTTAGTGCTTCGTTGGTAATGGGCATACTTAAAAAAGTATCATTATTAATAATTAAATTAGGAGAAGGAACCTAATTAAAAGAAAATTTATCAAAATTATATATTTATAATGTTATTATAACAATTTAATAAATATAACGCAATTAAATTACATATAAGATTATTATTATTTGTTAAAACATTTTTCAATTATATATTAACTAATATTATTATAACAATAGCTGTAAAAATAATTTAAATAATTATTGACAAAGCGTGCAGCGACAGAGACAGAATAAATCATTTATATCTCAAAAAAATTATCAATATTTATTTTAGTTAAATAAATAAAATTTTCAATTATGTATGAATATTTAAATAAAATTACTATTTTTAAAAAAGTTAAAAATATAAAAATTTGTTTTTAAAAATAAATTAAACATAGTTTTATTTAAATATTAAAACAATAAACTCTCTATATCTCCCTATCCATTTCTCTCTCTCTCTATTCAATGTTTTGGGAAAGAAAAAAAAATTAAGAAGAAAAAAATATCTCCCTATCATATTTTTTTTGAAAAAAATAGAGCTTTTTCTTCCAAAACTCAGCTTTAGTTCACGTTTTCTTGCAAAACGTCCTCTCACTTTGCATTTTTGATCCTTTTAAAATTTAATTCATATCATGATCCTTATTCTAAATTTTATATTAAATGTGTTCATTCTAAAAATTTGTCCTTATTTACTATCTAAAGCAGTTTTTACATTTTTATTTAAAAAAAAGCTTTATTGAATATTTCTCTGCTTTTGCTGGTAAGCTTTCCTATTAGACACTAATAATGAATTAATGACATTAAAGTCCAAGGACGTCACTTGCAGAAATCCACTTAGCATTCTTGCTTTTTCACAAAGGTCCAAAAGTATGTCATATGCACAGAGATAGCTTTGTCTGCCACATGCATGCTACTCTCCAAAATTTATTTTACTTTAAAGTCATAAATTCATTTAATTTTAATGACACTAATGATGACTCCTCAATTCTCTTGTCAATTTTACTTTTTTCTAAACTTAGTATTGGAGCTACATCATATTGGGTCAGTTTCGGGTTGGACCAGTTTCGGGTTGGACATGAATCCAACCCGTGACCCGATTTTGACAGCCCTAAACTTCTATGATCATAATAATTTAGAGAACTCTATTGACATCTCTATTAATTAATATTTATCAATTTTACATTGGTCTTCATATCCTAAATCTAACACGATATCAAATTTAGGTTACAAAATATTTTCCTAATCAACACTCTCAGCATTCCAAAATAAGATGTAAGTTCATTGTACACCATCATATAGGCTGCATGATTACAGGCCTATCTCGTTACAGGCCTATCTCGTTACAGGTCTATCTCATTATGCAATGTTTTTTATAAAATTATTGCTAAGCTTTTGGCTAATCGTATGAAGAAGGTCTTACCTTTAATTATTCACGAGAGCCAAGCTGGGTTCATTCATAACAGGTGCACTACTGATAACATTTTACTTGCTTCGGAAATACTTAGAGAGTTTAATTTTAATAGCAATCTTTTTTTGTGCCAAACTTGATATCAAGAAGGCTTTTGATACTGTCTCTCGTAAATTTCTGATTAATAGGATGAGGCAAAAGGGTTTTCCTGACATGTTTATTAATTGGATTAATTATTGTATTTCTAATGTGCATTTTTCTATTTGTCTGAATGGGTCTTTGGAGGGGTTTTTTAACTCCTCCTCTGGCCTTAGACAAGGGTGTCCTTTATCACCCCTTCTTTTCTGTATTGTTATGGATGCCCTTTCTTGCAGTCTCACGTCAAATTTTTTGGGGAATAATAATCTTGTTTTTAATATTAATGACAAGAAGTTTAATCATCTTATGTACGCTGATGATCTTCTTGTTTTTGGGATGACCAAACCTCATAATGCTACTAACCTTATGAATATTCTTACTGACTTTGCGGATTCTTCTGGGCTTAACATCAATCCCACTAAAATTTCTATTATTTTTTCTAATAACACTGTTGATACTGAACAATTTTGTTGCATTATGGGTATTATTCAGAGAAGTAGTTTCCTTACGTATCTGGGGATTCCTATATATCCAGAAAGGCTGAAAGCAAATTATTTTCAAGTGTTGTTAGATAAAATTATTTATCTTCTTGAAGGCTGGAAGGTGAGATTTCTTTCTTTTGCTGGTAGAGTTCAGTTTCTTAAATTCACTATTTCAAATACTCTTGCCTATTGGATCAAAGGGTATATCATACCTAAAGCCATTTGTAAGTTTATCAACAAGCTATGTTCAAAATTTTTATTCCATGGGAACATTAATGGTAAGAAAGTGCATATGATTGCTTGGGAGAATACGGTAATCCCTAAGCGGAATGGCGGTTTAGGTATTGTTTCTATTGATGCTTGTTATTATAGTTATCACTGCACTTTCATTTGGAATTTGCTTATACTCAGGATAGTTTGATTTACTCTTGGTTCAAAAACAAATACTATTCCCCTTGGAAGCCTCCGGTTGCAAAAGCCTCGAAATTCTGAAAAGTTATTTGCTCCACTGCTTATAAAATCAAGAATCATTTCTCTTTCAATATTAATTCTACTTCCAGGTTCTCTTTATGCTGGGATCCGTGGATAAATGGGAAGTCTTTATCTGAATTTTTTCAGATAAACCAGCGGTTCACTGGGTTATCTGTTAATAGTTGTATCAGGGATAATGTTTGGACCCTTCCAGACTATTTTCCCGATAATATGAAACATGTTATTAGCGCCATTGATATTAAAGAGCAGCCGGCTTTGGCTTGGGACGGCTCTTTAAACCCGAAATTTAAATTTTTTTTGAATTCTTATTGTACTCATTTGGAGGAGGTGAACTGACACAAGAATGTGTGGTATAAATCTTACTCGCTTAGATATTCTATTCTAACTTGGATGGTCATTCTGCAGAAACTGAAAGTTGCTGATTTATTAATAAAAAAATCTATCCAGGTTAATCCGATTTGCTGCTTTTGCAACAATGCCCAGGAAGATCACTTCCATCTTTTCTTTAACTGTGATTTTACCTTTAATATCATTAACAAGCTTATTCCTGAATTAAACTCTTTCTTACTTAGACCAAATTTGATTCAGGTTTTTGATTACATGGATAACCAGCTGCTTATGTCCAATTGGGAAAAGAATTTCTGCTGGCTTACTATTGGCTGCACCGTGTATCATCTTTGGAGAGAAAGGAATAATCGGAAACTTGCTAACAAATGGAATTCTATGGAGAATATCATCATTACTATAAAAAATGCTATACGGGTCAAAACGTGTAGCTGGAAGCATTTTCATCATCTTATAGAGAAATTTCAATTCTACTGAAAATTTGGTTTTCTATAGTCTGCTGGAGCGGAGGCTCTCTCAACGATGTTTCATCCTCTTTGCTGTTTTTTGTTGTTTTGCTGCTGCTATTTTGTATTGTGCTTATTGAATTGTTTTGCTTAAGTCTGTTTTGGCTCTTTGTTAGGTTTGTTTGAGCTGAATTTTTGTCTTTGTTAGTCTTTGTTTTCCTGTAAAACACCTTATGTACCTTTTTTCATCTTAATAATATGGGCTTTGCCCCGGTTCTTCCAAAAAAAAAATATAGGCTGCATATGTAAGTTTGCTCTTACAACATTAGTTTTGTATTAAATTTATCTCCTAGGTTAATTTGTTAGAATTCATTAAAAATTAATGATGCTAGTGGATTATAAATCATTACAAATGGAATTTTTTTCCCAAAGCCGACCGAACCCCATTCTTGCATTTTTTTTTGCACATATACTTCAGAAAGGTAACTTTTATTTACCTTCTATTTAAATTTTTTTTGTTAACTGTAAATTAAATCTCTTAAATATATTTGTTTATAGGAGATTCTTAATTTTATATATTTATTTTGTATTGTGTTGTTGCGTAAACTTGTCAAATTATTTATCTGTCAATTAAGAGATATTGGATTCGGATTTCACGTATTTAATGTGTGTGTGTGAATTTAACTTAATTGGCCTAAATGTTCAAAAAAAAATCTCATAAGACCGTAATGTTGGTCTCACAAAAAGTCAAAATATTTAAAAAAATCATGCTTTAAAATTGTATTAGCAAAAAAAAAAATGCAATAAAAATTAAATTTAAAAAGATCATACTACTAAAAGATGATAATGTTCTCTTAAAACGCAAAGAAAACTCAAAGATCAATAACGCAATATCAGCGGAGGTGCGGATTGAACCCCGTCTTGCTTTTTTTGCACTTATTTTTTTTATAAACTGTAAATTTTAGCTACCTTCTGTTTTTTTTTTTGTTACCTGTAAATTAAATCTCTTAAATATATTTTTAAGAAAAAAATTATAGAAAAAATGAAAATTTAAATAAGATATTTGATAGTAATTGTATTTTCTGTTAAAAAGCTTTTTTTTTAGCTTTCCATCATAATAGCAAAAGCTGATTGCGTTTTCTATTAAAACCTCAAGTAATGTAACTTTTCATTGTATTTTAAATATTTAATAAAATTAATGTAAGATATTAAAAATTTAACATGATGAATATTTTAACTATTATATTTATTTTAAATGATGTATTTAATTAACTTAAACATATATATATATATATATATATATATATATATATATATATATATATATATATATATATATATATATATATATATATATATATATATATATATATATATATATATATATATATATATATATATATATATATATATATATATATTTAAATTATTTAATAATTTTCACATTATATTAAATATAATAATTTTTACATAATATTAAATATATCTGAAAGTTTATTCAAATTTGATAAAATATATGAAATTTTTAATATTTAAAATCTATCTATTCCTCCCTCTCTGCCTCTCTGTCTCTCTCTCTCTCCTTGCATTTAGTTTTGTCAATATTAAGTTTTAGAATTTTATCTAATTTTTATTTTAAAATTTCATTTTCTCTAAATTTTTTTTCTTAAAAACATATTTCTAAATTTTTTTTCTCAAACTCATTCTCTGCATTTTAAAATTATTTTCAATTTATTATATAAACAGAAAAAATATTAAATATAACGTAAATAAAGTTACACTATATAATGTTTATGTGCAATTAATTAATTTTTTCTGCATAGTTTTGTTATTATTTTTCTTCAAAAATACAAACATATTAAAAAAAATTGTGTCGAAATTCATAAATACTAATTTCCGTAACATTAACTCATAGATATTAAACAAAATTCATAAGTAAGAAAAACACATTAATACTTTCATTAAGAAACATTTACTACTCGATCTTTACAAAAAACTTTAAACAACATATTAAAAAAATTAACAACAGTTTAAATTTCTTTTGAACTAACCTTAAAGATGGCAGAAACTTCACTTGGCTTGTCTATTTCTCCTCTCAGCTCTCACTTTGTATTCCGCCCAGCTCTCAAAAACTTGTGCTCTCAACGCAAGCCAGCTGACATTTAAAGGAAAAAAAAAAGGAATAATGTTAGCTCGTAGGATCCGGTTGCAAATAAAGGAATAACGAAGCTGCCGTGTAGTTGGTGACTGTAAAGTCTCTGTAAGTCAAGTAAATGGAGAAAAAGTGAGAGAGAAGACAAGTAAAAAGAGAAAAAGTGAGAGAGAAGACGAAGCTGCCGCGTAGTTGATCGTAAGTTGACAGTGAAAGACTCCGTTTAAAAAAAATAAGTACTTATTTTAAATTAAATGAGAAGCTTTATTTTGATGGGAAGATAGAAGCTGCTGTGTGGTCGACGACTCAAAGTCTCCCTAAGTCAAGTAAACGGAGAAAAAGTGAGAGAGAAGACGAAGCTGCCGCGTAGTTGATCGTAAGTTGACAGTGAAAGACTCCGTTTAAAAAAAATAAGTACTTATTTTAAATTAAGTGAGAAGCTTTATTTTGATGGGAAGATAGAAGCTGCTCTGTGGTCGACGACTCAAAGTCTTCCTAAGTCAAGTAAACGGAGAAAAAGTGAGAGAGAAGACGAAGCTGCCGCGTAGTTTTAAAATAAGAAAATGTATGTATATTAAAATAATGAATTATTCTGCTTCAACAGTGATTTTATTCCAAGCATATTCAAAACCAACAAGAAGCATGATAGAGAAATAGTTTTTTTTTTTTTTTGGACATTTAGGCCATTTAAGGCAAACGCACACACACAATGCATACACATAGACTCGAACCTTGGACCTCTTAGTTGGAAGTCTAAGCTCTCAACCAATAGGCCAAGGAGAGTTGTGTAGAGAGAGAAATAGCTTTTACATAATCTGAAAATTTATTCGTACCCGATCTAAATAAAATTTTGATTATATATATCATTTGTAAATAAATTTTTTAATATTTTAAATTCAAATAATTTGCTATAAAAATAAATGAATGACTTTGAATATTATAGTTCTTATCTTGATTTAATTCATTTATAACCCTAAGCATTAATCAATAATAAACGGGGCTTTTGACAGAGGAAGATAATACTATTTTAAAAAGTAAAATAAATTTTAAGTGGTAGGTGTGTAAATTGAAAATGAGTAAATAAAAATTTTAAACGTTATGTAGGCAATGGTAGACGAGCTATTCATTGCTCATTTCGATTAAAGCTAGTTTGTGATCATTTAACTAACTAAATAAACAAACTTGAACATCATTTTAATACTCGATAGTTAAATAAACAACCTAGAACAATAATGTGTTTGGTTCATTTATGTTTACGAATAACATCATTTGAAGCTCGTAAACATGCTCGACATTAAAATGATTCAATTTGTGTTCAATTCAGAACTTGTGAATAAGTTTGATAAAAACTCGATTAATATTTAATTATAAAATTGATAAATATATATATATAAATTTCTTATAACATAATGATATAATTATTTTAATTAATAAATTTTAAAGTAATTAAATATTATAATATATATTATAGTTTTAATTTCGTTACAATTGCTAATTTATTATATTACATCGTTAGAGCTTACTCATTTGATAACTCAAGAATACTCGTTACATTTGCTCATGAACATGCTTGTTTGAGAGTTTAAAAAAATTCGCTAAATATGTTCACGAACAGAGCTCGTTAAAACTCGATAAGTACTAAACGAATCGAGTATAAACTGAACATGATGAGCACCATTAATTTAAACGAATCAAATATGGACACAAACAATAAAGCTCGAATCAAATATGAACCGAACTTAAATAAGTTAATAATAAACGAACTCAAATAGGAACACTCACATACTCAACTCAATTCAATTCATTTGTAGCCCTAAGCGGATCAGAAGAAAAACCTCAAATTGATTTATTGAATATTTTTTGCTTTTGCTGGAAAGCTTCCCTATTAGATATTAATAATGAATTGATAACATTAAAATCCAAAGGAATTGACATGCATAAAGACTTAATATTCTTGATGTTTTAACAAAGCTCCAAAAGCCGTCACATGCACAAATATATAGCTTTGTCTGCCACTTCTTTATTTAAATTAATTCACCTGCTACTCCCCTAAATTTATTTTACTTTAATGTTATCAATTCATTTAATTTTAAGAACACTGTCAATTTAGTTGTTTGCAAAAGATATCATATGAGAGAAAAAAAAAATAACACTAAGCATAGTACCGTAGCCGCCCTTTTGATTGCTCCATGCTCAATGAGGTATGAAGCCTTCTATTTTTATCCAATCTCAAATTAAAGAGCTCCCTCATGTCGATAGTAGAGGCATTTTATAGACTTTTTAGAGTAACATGCTTTGTTAATTTGAAGAAGATCAAGAGCATTCAAATAATGATATGCAGATAATGGCTCGTTGGATTTGTCTCGTCGAGTTGCTCGAATCGAGTAAGCATATCATATTTTGAGAACATTTGTTCACCCAAGCCCAAGATCACAGAATTCTGACATCATTAAGACCTTCAAATGTCTAGCGAACGACAACGAGCCCAAGATCATTGAATTCTGAAATCATTAAGACCTTTATATGTCTAGTGAACGGCCCATGATCAAGGGATTCAACATCGGTCATCCGTCCAAACCACTCCCCAGTTCCGCCGAACCACCACGTGACGTCGGAGTTTTGTCAGACCACTGCCTGACACCAGACATCCGTCGAACCACTGCCCGACGCTAGAGTTTTGTCAAACCACCACCCGACGCCGGAATTCCATCGGAGCACCACTTGACGCCAGAGTTCCATCAAACCTCCTCCTAACATCGAAGTTCCGCTAGACCACCACCTGAGGCCAGAGTTCTGCCAGACCACCGCCTGATGCCTGAGTTTCACCGGACCACTGCCAAACATTGGAGTTTCGTCGGACCACCGCTTGAGGCTGGAGTTTCGTCGGACCACCGCTTGATGTCGAAGTTTTACGAAACCATTGCCAGACCACCGATAGAAGTCAGAGTTCCACTAGACCATCAAATAACATCCGGACTTTCGCCAGACCAACGCCTTATGACTATGGTCTTTCTAATTACTGTCTCCTACCGATTACGGTCCTTCGGACCTCCATCACTAGACAATGGTCTTTCTTACTCCTATATCATGTCGACTATAGTCCTTCTGGCCTCCCTCGCTAGACAATGATCCTTTTAACTTCCATCGCCAGACAACGATCTTTTTGACCCCTATTTCCTACTGACTATGGTCATTCCAACCTTCGTCATCTACGATGGTCCTTCTAACCTCCATCGCCAAAAAATGATCTTTTTGACCACTGCCTTCTATCGACTACAATTATTCTAACCTCCATCATCAGACAACGGTCTTTCTGACCACTGTATCATACCGGCTATTATCCTTCCGACCTTCATCGTGTATTATGGTCCTTCCGACCTCCATCACAAGATGACAATCTTACGACTATGGTCCTTCCGACCTCCATCGCAAGATGACAATCTTTCTAACCCTGTCTCCAAACGACTATTGTCCTTCCGACCTCCATCGTCTACTACAGTCCTTCCGACCACCATCGTCAGACAACAGTCTTTTTAACATCTATCTCCTGCTGACTGCGGTCTTTCTGACCTCTATCGTCTACTACGGTCCTTCCGACCTCCAAGGCCAGACAATGATTTTTTTGACCCTGAATCCTACCGGCTACGGTCCTTCCGACCTCTGTCGCCTACAACGGTCCTTGCGATCTTCTTCACATACTACGGTCCTTTCGACCTCCATCACTAGACAACAATATTTCTAACCCATGTCTCTTAATGACTATGTTCTTTTCGATCTTTGTCACCTACTACGGTCCTTTTGACTTCCATCGCTAGATAATGATTTTTCTTACCCTTATCTCCTACGAACTATGGTCCTTCGGACCTCCTTTGCCGACTATGGTTCTTCTAACCCCCTTGCAAGATAATGGTCATTCCGACACCGTTACTAGACTACGGTCTTTCTAACCTCCGTTACCCGCCGACTATGATTTTGCTGACTAAACAAACATTTCAATACTAATTCTTCTAATTCCCACAATGTAATATGATGTACATGTGAGAGCTGGTTTTCCACATTTTCCTTCCAGGATCGTCCAGGACGTACAGGAATGGCGACTGGGAGATTCGTCCAGGACGAAGTAGGGTTCGTCCGTACGAAATTCATCCCGAGAGCAACGCGTCTAGGAACGATAACTATTTTGTCTGAGCGAATTTTGTACATAGGGCAAATCGTCCCGGGACGATTTGGGATCGTCCAGGACGATCTAGTTGGATATATATAGGATTGAGATCTTTTTGAAGAGAGAGAAAAGCTAGGAGAGAGAAAATCAAAGGAAAAAAAAGAAAAAGTGATTTTTGGGTGACTTCTGACCGTTTTCGTTCGTCGTTATAGTTGAAAAAGTTAACCGACTCGAGGTAAGACACATTCCGCCTTTCTCAATTTTCAGAAATAAGTATTTTGACGACTTTTTTTGTTTCGGATTTTATTTCCGTTAGCGAATATTTGGTTTCGTTTCGCACTGGTGAACTTTTTATTGCTTAACTTTTGGTATGTTTCTGAGATGATGTTTGTGCAAATTTTTAGGTATTTTCTGGAAGATTTTTACCTGATATTTCAAATTCGGCGGTGTTTTAATCGAACTACGAATTATCTGGATATCGAAAAATGTTGCTTTAGTACAATAAAGGTCTTACAATGATGTTTTATACTATCTGTGGTAATTTGGTGAATTTTTGAATCTATGAATTATGTGTAAATTTCATATACTGCCGTTATGCCGCTGACGATTTTCTGACAAAATCTGATTTTCTGATTTGAATGAATTGATGTATGCATGTGATCAGACGGGAGTTATAAGGGGTCAGAATCCTTTGAGATTATGTCTGTGTCAGGAAAATCTGAAAATAAGTTCTATTCTGAAAATTCTGAATATCTGTTTTGTTCTGTTGCTATAAGCACAACGGGAGATATAAGGGGCTAGAATCCATCGAGAATCTGGCTGTGTCAGGAAAGGGAGGCACAAGGGGTCAGAATCCATTGAGATTCTGCCAAGGTCAGGGATATCTGAAATATGATATGTGTTAGCTGATTTTATCTGATTGAAATATGTTCCGTACGATTCTGTTTGTTCTGTGAAATCTGATTTGAATGTTATGCTATATGATATGAATTTATTTCTTCTGTTCTGTTCAGTGGTTTGATTTCTGTTTGATCAAGTATTTGTTCTGTCTATTCTACGATTTCTGTATGATTATCTGAATTCTGTACGACTACTATTCTGATGTATTTTTTGTTGTGAATTTCTGGAGATTTTGATTGGCGATTGTAGTCTTGCGAAGTGTTAGCTCATCCTTGTTTTCTACGTGGTTTTTAGGTTCTGGAAAAGAGAAGGAAGTCTTGGACTAGCAAATCTATATCTGATCTGTTATGAATTTTGTACTTTTGATTTTTGTATAGTCATGGTTTTTCTGTTATGTTCTTTCTGTATGTAGCCATGCACTGTATTGTACATGATTATTTTGATGAAAGAAGAAAATGATAGGTGAACTGTTCTGTATATTTGGAAGTTATAGTAGCTCTGTGTTTTTTGTTATGTATGTCTGAAATTTAGAAGATGTCTGAAGAAAATTCCAAAATTAGATTCTAGATTTTCATTTATCGCGGCCCGACGTGAAGGGATTCGTTCCGGTTGGGTTGGGTCGTGACAAATCTTTAGTGGTATTAGAGCAATGGTTTTGGAATTTGGATTGTAAGACAGAGCGATAGGTATTGATTTGTGAGTCTGTCGGGGGTAGTTCTGGTTTGTCAGGATTTTTATTCTGTTATTTTATGTGCATAATTTTTTGTGTGATTATGGATCTGCCAGAGCCAGATATGACTGATGGGCAAAGTGCTAATCAGGTAGCTTCTGTGAATAGTACTACCCCAGTGGTTGGTTCTGATACAATTTCACAGTTTGCTACGTTGGTTGCTCAGATGATGAGGGAGACTTAGAATAGAGTATCTACTGCTAGATCTGAGGATGTAGATAAACATCTACAAATATTTCTGAGATTGAAGCCTCCGAGGTTTGAGGGCACTGTTGAGCCCAGAGCAGCTGAGGAATGGTTAAGAATGTTAGAAAAGAAATTTGAAGGTATGCAATGTCCTCCGGATAGGAAGGTACTTTGTTAGAATGTTGACAGTACTGCCCCAGTGGTTGGTTCTGATACATTTGGCTTCAATAGTTTACAAAATCTTGATGCAACTATATATAAGTTATCTTAATTTCACCATTCATGGATGTGATGTTAGAGATTTCCAGCACCACGAGTCTTCATTTGCTTGCACTTTGTTCGGATGTTGCAAGTTGATTGATCTCTACTTTTGTTTACAATCACTGATTAGCGTTGCTATGTTCATTATATATCGTAGAAGATCGATGTGTTTGCTTGTATATTGATCTTTACTATTTATAAAATATGGTGTGCTTGATTGTATGATGGTGTTGTAATTGTTTGCCTCTTCTTCACTTTGCTTATGGTTCATGTACATCATACTCATCTTGTCCCCACAAATGAGTTGTTGTGCTTCACGAAAATCTTGTATTCATGCTCATAATCATGTGTGGTTCGTTGCCCTTCTTTGCATGTCAACAATCACATCCACCAATAGCTCTCCCTTTTAATGCTTTCAAGCTCTTCTAACATAGACTTGTGAGTTGATTGATATGAATACCACTAATTTCATATTGTTTTTATGTGGATTAGAGGTTCTGCAACATTTTCTATATTCATATTGCTTGTTGCTCTTGTATTTATTGTTCATTGCATACAAGCCTTTTGGTTTGCTCATTAGCATTTGCTCCCCTTCGTGATTATACCTTCTTGGAATTGAATTTTTGTTGATAAGAGATATGACATTGCATTCCTTTATTCAATTGAGATGATCGTTGTAGGCTAATTATGATTGCACAAATAAGTTTTTTTACCCAAGCTTGTAATGACTTCATGGGTGAATGTTTGCTTGCTTGGATGAAATTCAGATGAATCACCCTCTTTGATTAGCATTTGCAACTCCTAATGGAATGATAATTCCTTAATTTTATTGAGAGTTTATTGCTATGATCCAAACTCAAGCTTCATTATAATTTAAGTTCCAAGTACAAGTTCCAGTCGTTCATAGTTAATCCAGTCCTTCATAGTTAAATTGCAAGTCTTTGCTTGTGTTCAAATTGTTCAAATCTTGGTCATATCATTTGATTTTTAAATAAAATGCAAGTTCAAGTTTGTTGGATGCTTAAATCAAGTTCCTTGTTGTCTTATAGAGTCCACGTCCGAGTTCAAATAACAAGCTCAAGTTCTATATCCAAAAGTTTGAGTTCAATGTTAAAGTTCACTTTGTTCACTTCTATTTGAATATTCAAAAGTCCATTGTCATTTAATATGAATCAAGTTTGTGTCATTTACAGTTTGTTCAAGTCCCATGAATCCTTGCAAGTTAAGAATTGAGACTTTGTTCAATTCAAATCCTTTTGATTTATTTAAGTTTGGATTCATTTTAGAGTTGAGTTTATTGCATCCAAGTTCATAAGTCCTCATTGTTCTTTGAGCTCAATCAAGTCTAGGTACGATCTTGTGTTCACCTTAAATTTCGACAGCCTCCCGGCGTCTCCCCCATTTAGGGGAAAACTACTAGAAACTGGGTCTTCCCACCACGCGCTATAAAGACGTGTATGGTAGGTGTCATCGGACGAGGACATCGCAGCCGTGATCTTTCCTCCCACCACGCACAATAAAGGCGTGTATGGGTCTTCGGTACCTATTAAAAAAGATCAGAATCTGTCACCATGGTCTCAGCTGAAATCTCTTTGAGCTCATTACGAAAGCTCATATTAGAATCATCTGCCATTCTCATAATGAACAACACTAGTACATTCCACAACAGTAAAACTACCTTGTAGCTAGGAGCTAATCTGATTCTTAATTGTGAAGTCCACCAATGATCTAAGAATTCTGATCTTGCACACAATTTGAGTGTCAAAACCAGTCAGATGCTTACGTCCACAAATTTACCTCTAAAGTTCAGCAATCTTCCTCCGAACCTGGATCAAGTAGTTCTTCAAGCCATCGACCCAGCTATTCTTTTCTTCATCTGTTATTCTGCTCCGTCCAAATGGAATGGTAGAGAAGGTTGATCCGCTCTTTTTAGCCTGTAAGGGTTCGGATGAGGACTGCTAAGTTCTCCCGCTGTTTGCATGAGGTGGATTCTTAAGGAGTAGCAGCTATTGTCTGTTCGGCAAGGCCCTCAGCAAAGGTGAAGAAAACTGAAACAGAGAATTCTCAAAGCATAGTGGTCTCAGGTCAGCTCTTGTTAGGTTCGAACAGAAGAACAGGGCAGAAGGATGGGTTCTTTGGAATTGCAGCAAACAATGGAGATTACCTAGACAACAAAAGGTAAGAACACCTTCCAAAGATTGCAGGGGAGGGAATATCAAAGTAGATAAGTGAGGCTAAGTGGCGGAAGAGAGGATCAGTCTTGGAAGGAACTGCTGGTGGAACTTTCAGCTAGGCATTGGTTGTGGATGAGAGCTCGGGTGTTGCTGAGAGGTGCTCATGTGAAAGGAAGGAGGATGGGATTCGGGAAGAAGGTTTGAGGATGTCGCAGAAGCTTGGGACGGACGGCAGCAAGAGCTTTGGATTTTCGCGGAGGAATTCAAATAGAAAGGCTCACGAGCTTTTTTGAGTGAATCAGAACAGTATTAAGCAACACTTGTCTATCGTCTTAAGCCAGCATAAGCATTTCGTTCGAGGCAACCAGCGGGATTTGCGGGATTCTGCAGAGGCTCAGAGCAAGATAAATCTGAGAAGAAATGAGGTAAGTTAGGAAATTTGTTTGTCTCGCTGTAAAAAATAATTATCATAGGGTTTTTTTGACGCTCGTTTAGGGTTTGGTTCTCCCGTGGCGGCGCTCCTTCTCTCTGTGGCTTTCCTGGCCTTTGGCCGGGATGGCTCATGCGCTTGACTATCCTCCTCTTCAAGGCGCCTCCCTCCTTGGATCTCCTCCCCTTCCTACCACTTATGCGGCTAATCTAGCTGCCCCTTCTTCTGCTCGTGACGAGTGGCCGATGTCATACTCCAAGCCGGAGAAAAAACTTTCTTTTGTCTCGAATGATCTTTCTGAAGGCAAGTCTCTTTGGAATCTCTCTCTTGTGGGATATTCTCTTGGCCCAAGGCCGTACTACGAGCGTCTTCGCTTGGCCATGGAAAAGGCGTGGAAACTTAAAGGCGATCTCTCTCTTATCTCTTTGGTTGATGATTTCTTCCTTCTCAAGTTCACTGCTGTTGAGGACTATGATATGGTTTCTGCGGGTGGTCCTTGGTTTCTACTCGGCAAGCCATTCATCTTACAAAGGTGGGATCCAAAGTTTCAACCTAAAAGAGATGAGTCTGCGGCCATTCCTCTGTGGATCAAAATTATCAACCTACCTCTTGCCCTCTGGACCCCGTCAGGTATTTCCAAAATTGTGAGTTTTATTGGTATTCCCCTTTATGTTGACGCTCTCACTGCGAAAAGGACGAGGCTCACCTTTGCGAGAGTTTGTGTGGAGGTGGATAAAAACTCGGTTTTAGCTGATGAGTTCCCTATTGAAATTGATGGTTTGGATATAAACTTGAAGGTTGTTTATGACTGGAAACCGACTAGGTGTGAAGGTTGTGGATCACTCATTCACTCTTTTGCCTTATGCCCAAAAAATCCAACTCCTAAAATTTTGATTCCTCAGAAGCCGCCGACTAGAGGAAGAAGTAAAAGCAGAGGTCCTGCCGCTCGTGCGGTTAGCGAATCCAGGGAGAAAGCTACTTTGGTTCCACCTATACATGAAAAACCTCCTCAAAAACCACTTTTAGAGCCGTCTACCTCTAAGCTACCTCCTGATTTGCCTTCAGGTAAGAGCATTGTCTTACCTAATCTCAATCTTCCTTAAGCTGATTCCTTTTCAGCTAACCACTCTCTTCCTAATACTCTCCTGAAGCCTACTCAAGTCATGTTAGCTAATAGTTTTCAAGCTCTTCCGTTAGACGTTGCTGTCAATCCGGAAGATGACCCCAATGATGATGAACTTATTGAAGAGGAAACCTCTTCCTCTTCGAAAACAGTGGTGGAGACTATTCTGAAGCCTCCGATTCATAAAGCCTCTTCCTCTTCCTCTAAAGCTACTTCTTCTCCAAAAAAAGCCAAATCAAAATCGGCCAAGAAGGCCAAATCCCACAAATAATCCATGTCCCTTCCTCCTATGGGTGCTTGGAATGTGAGGGGGTTTAATAACACGGGTAAAGTTAAGATGTGCAAAGACCTTATTTCTACGTTTAATCTGAAGCTTATTTGTATTTTAGAAGCTAAAATACAGTCTGATGCTCTTCATAATGATTGGTTTAAGTACACTCATTCTTTATTTGAGAATGAGAGCAGCTGTCATAATTTCAGTTCTTCTTCCCCTGGCCGAATCTGGGTGAAATGGGACTCCTCCTCTCTTCTTTTCAATCCCATTTTCACCTCTTCTCAGGTTATTCATGGTTCTATTAATTCGGGCTGCTTGCCCCTTTTTTACCTCACGGTTATTTATGCGTCTAATTTTGCTGAAGAAAGGAAGGAGTTATGGGACTCTCTTTTGAACATTTCGACTTATATGGATTCTCCTTGGGTCTTAATGGGAGATTTTAACTGTCATAGATTTGATGAGGAGAAGGCTGGTGGTAATCCTTCTTCTAGCTCAAGACGTGGTGAATTTAATTCCTTTATGTTTGATTCTGGATTGCATGATCTCAAATCTGTTGGTCTGCTGTACACTTGGTTTAATCAGAGATCGGATAATCCTATATATATCAAATTGGACCGTATGCTGATTAACTCTTCTTTTCTGGATCTTTTGCCTTTGGCTTATTATAAAGTGGATTCTCATTCAGGCTCTGACCATGCTCCTATCATTCTTTTTGCCAATACTCATAAGAAGGGGGCCTCTAGATTCATGTTTAAGGAATTTCGGCTTAGTTTTGATATCTTCTGGGACGAGTTGCTCACTGCTTTTGATAGGCCTCTTGCTGCTTCCCCAATTGCTTCTCTTTATGATAGTCTTGCTTCTCTAAAATGTGCTATTAAAAAGAAGAATTGGTATTCTTCCAATTATCTTTCTAACAACATTCTGCATCTTAAGAATCAACAAGCTTTATGCCTAGAGCAACTTCAAAGAGATCCTCTTAGCCCGGAATTGAACATCAGACTTAAGAACACTAATGAGCAACTGGCTTCTGCCCATGTTGCTTGGTCTTCTTGGATCTCCCAAAGAGCTAAGGCGTATTGGTTGTCACAAGGAGAGGATGATCTTGGCTTCCTGTTTGCCAAGATCAGAGCTAGAACCAATAAGAACATGATTAAAGAGCTTGCTTCTGAAACTGGTCTCCTTACCACCCATTATGAGATTTCTAAGGCTCTTGTGGACCATTTCCAGTCTCTTTTTAATGCAACGGCCCCTCCTCTTCAGAATTCTTACAACATTCCGACTGGGAACACTGTCCCTTCTAATGCTTTAGATGCTTTAATTGCTCCTATTACTAATGATGAAATCAAGAAGGTGGTTATTGGGGGAGTGGCTTCCTCTGCCCCTGGTCCTGATGGCTATTCTTTTGCTTTTTATCAAAAAACCTGGTTGATATTCGAGAATACTTTGCTTAGCTGTTAAGCACTTTTTCTCCACTGGGCTTATGCCTAGAGGGGCCAAATCTACGGTCATCACTCTCATCCCAAAGGGTACTCATTCTAACTCTATATCTGATTATCGTCCTATCTCTCTGTGTAATGTTTTTTACAAGATTGTTGCCAAGATTATTGCTAATAGGATGAAGCCCATCTTGCCCTTAATTATTAACAAATGCCAGTCTGGCTTTGTTGCTAAGAGAAGTTCTACTGATTACATCATTCTTGCTTCCGAGATACTACGAGACTTCAGAAGTAGTAAGAGTTCTTTCTGTGCCAAACTTGATGTGAGAAAAGCTTTTGACTCTATTTCTCGCTCTTTCTTGCTTCATAGACTCATTCAGAAAGGTTTTCCGGACATCTTTGTTAACTGGATTAAAGGGTGCATCACTGATGTACATTTCTCTATCTCTGTTAATGGGGTGTTAGAAGGATTCTTTAATTCTTCTTCTGGCTTGAGACAGGGATGTCCCTTATCTCCTCTTCTGTTTTGTATTGCCATGGACGCTCTATCCTCCTCTTTGGAGAACAATCTGGTTTCTCACTTCCAGGGCATATCTAATCGTAGTTGCAATTTAAGCCACCTAATGTATGCTGATGATCTTTTGGTATTTGGGAAGGCCTCTAGGGATAACTCCCTTGCTCTCAATGATATTCTGCATTACTTCTCTAAGGTTTCTGGCCTCTTTATTAATCCAAGTAAGAGCACTTTGATTTTCTCTAAAAATATTAATGCCACTCTTGTCTCTACTTTTGCTGGATGTCTTGGCATTTCTAATGTGGCTGAGGTTATTACTTATTTGGGTATACCAATTTCGGCTAGCAGACTTCGTATTTCTCATTTTCAACCATTGATTGATAAAATTGCTGGACTTCTTGATGGCTGGAAGATTAAATTCTTATCATTTGCGGGTAGAGTTCAGTTTTTAAAGTTTACTATTAGCAATACTATTGCTTACTGGATCCGGGGAAGTATTATACCTAAAGCTTGTTGCAAATGTATAAGCAAAATGTGTGCCAAATTTTTGTTTTTTGGCAATGTCAAGGATAAAAAATTGCATCTTATTTCTTGGAATACGGTTGCAGCACCTAAGTGTAAAGGTGGTCTTGGTTTACCCAGTTTTGATTCTCTATATCATAATTTGGCCTGTTCGTTTCTTTTTAGGATGTACAACACGGATAGTATCCTTGGGCTTTGGTTTAGGGAGAAATTCTGTTCCCCTTGGAAACCTTATCCTCCCTCTGCTTCTAAATTTTGGAAACTTTGTTGTCTTAAAGCTGCTGAAATTAGAGAGCACATTTCTTTGGCTGTAAATTATAATAGCAAATTTTCTTTCTACTGGGACCTGTGGTGTAACAAAAAAGACATTGCTGAGCTTTCCTGTCCTCACCATTTCTCTAATCTGATGCTTACTGATGTTGTGGCCAGTAATTCTTGGAAGCTCCCTTTGGATCTTCCTGCTGATATTACTTCCACGGTCATGAAGGTTGATTTAAGTTTTTTGGCTCAATGCATTACCTGGGATGGTGTTGATTCGCCCATTAATAAGACTTCCTCTAAACTGTTTTACTCAAATCTGGAGGATATTGGTTGGGACAAATTTATTTGGCATAAAGGGTATGCGCTGAGATATGCGTCCTATTCTTGGATGGCCATGCATCGTAAGCTCAAAACTGCGGATTTACTTATTCTTAAAGGGATTCCTGTTGCATCTTCTTGCTCCTTCTGTGACGCTAATTGGGAAAGCCATTCTCATTTGTATTTTGAATGCGATTTTACCTTCAGGATGTTGCAACCCATGACCCCGAGTTTGAGATTTTGATGATGCCAAATAATGAGTGTTTTGGAACTGCTTTTCATTAATTATTATTTTATTTGTTATTTTCCTTGAGCACTAACATTTCAGGAAGATCACAGGTGACTCAGGAAGAAAGGAAGACTCAAGACCGGGTAGATTAGGAGTATGAGTCAAACATTGTATTTTTTCATTTATTGTATTTTTACTTTATTGAGTCTGGCCACAAAATGCGTAAGAGTAAGAGCAACCATGCACACACACAGGGGGAGAGTTCTTTTTTAACTGCAAAATATAATTAAAATTCTTCTCTGTAGATCGTACTGTACGATTTTATTTCGTACCGTACAATCCAAGCTATGTGGACAATTCTGTGAATAGATCGTACTGTACGACGTCTTTCGTACTGTACGATATGTTCAAATCCAAAATCCTAGCCGTGACTTAGTTTAAGTAAGTGATTTTGCGCCGTTCGTACTGTACGAACAAGTTCGTACTGTACGAACAAGTTCGTACTGTACAATCCGTTTTTAATACTTACTTAAACTAACCCGTGATTAGTGCATGTAATCTAGGCCTAATGAAAATTTGAACATCGTACTGTACGATAGTAATCGTATCATACGATGAACAGAGACGACATCCGATCGTCCAGACCATCGTCCTGTACGAATAGTATCTTGTTGGATCGTACCGTACGATATTATATCGTACAGTACGATTTATTTTTGTACTGTTCGTACATCTTCATACCAGGACGACGGCTGTTTATGAAGATCGTACTGTACGATCTTGAATCGTACTGTACGAACAGTAACGGCTACTTTTGAAATCAGAGGTTTTTGGAGCCCATTTTTTAGAGGTGAATCAAGTCTTTTTGGGTAAGATTTACAGAGGTGGTGAACGTGGTTAGAGAGGGATTCCAAGGGAGAAAACTCTAGAGAAATTCTTGAGGGTTGAGAGAGGAAGGAGGAGGTGAGCGTTGTGAGGGAGAAGAGGTGTGAGGGAGATCACACGGTTGCTCCAAGCTTGCTGCATCTTGCTCCTCCTGTGGCCCGAGAAGGATTTGAGGAAGGATCTCCAAGGGAAAGGCTCGTCTACATCCGTTACCTCAAGGTTCTCTTTCTTCTCCAGGAGGGAGAAAAACGAGAAGGTTCTCTGCCATCGCCAAGAGGGTGAAAATAGAGTTTGGTATTCCGCCACGCAGGGTTGGTGAAAGGGAGGTTTGTACAGGCTTCTTCGCCTTGTCGAGGGGGGCAAAAGGAGAACTATTTTGATAGTGAAAATCCCGAAGTGGAGGACTCCGGGGAGTGGACGTAGGTCATATTTTGACCGAACCACTATAAAATTCTTGGTGTGTTCTTTCCTTATCGTTGTTTACTTTTTGCTTGCATTTTAAATTTGTCATATCTATTGCATGTGAAATTTGTGAAAGAAAAATTGCATAAATCTTTGTTTTAAAGTTTCAAAAACAACAAAAAAACTAGAACTATTGTTTAGGGTTAATTTTATTATTAAGAAGTTTTTACAATTCACCCCCCCCTCTGTGGACCTCCGAAAGAGCACCGCGCGAACGGGCCGATTGGAAGGGACAGATTGGATCGCGCATACGACTGACCATTGAGGATAGAGGCTTTTGCCAACACACCTCGATGGGTAGTAATATACATGACCAAATCACGGGTTTCCCCCATCCGATACAAGAGCTCGAATGGGGTTTAGTAGATGTGGGACCGAGTTTCCCACGGGCGCAAGCCCCCGTGGTTAATTACATCCCAGGCCGGAGCCTGAGAAAACTCTCGATTAAGGATCATACATTATCCTCTCCTAAAGTGGGATTGACACATGGGTATAAACTAGAAAATCCTACTCAAAGGGAAGAAAGGTCCGAAGGGGCTGAATCAACATGCGTGGCTCATACCAGCATTCGGAGGCTCTAGGGTACTAAAGAGAAACAGGAGAAACTAAAACCAAACACTCAATCACATGCGTGAGAGAAGGGATGGAGGTGGCGTCATCCTGTGACGTGGATAAGTAGGATTTAGGGTCCCTGAAAAGGAGAGACCTACCTACTATTTAAGGCATACTACGAGACCGAATGTAGTAGCCTCGAATCTTAAATCTAGTTTGGACTTAGTGTTCGACACACACTAAGACCAGTGTCCTAGCTAATGCGATGCAAAGATCTGGACTTATCCCGGCCTGGATTGGGGGAGCCAGCTAACCACCTAATCGCTTCAAAACCATGCTATCAGGTCAATTATGAACGATGGGTGGGAGGTACAATTTATTGGAAAGAGGACCGACATCTAGAGAATTTCTTAAGTGGTCCTGGACTTATGTTGGGTGAATGCCCCTAACTAATGCAATTAAATTTTAATTAAATTGATTTCTAATGCAATGCATGCTAGTTGAAATGTCAGCTCATGAATGCTATATAAGTTTAAAAACAGGCTTATAGAAAATAAATTTTTAGAAAAGACTGAGTCTCCCTAGGTCCGGCACTTCATCCTCATAGGCCAGATTATCCGGACTCTACCCGCAGGCAGGGAGATGTCTTATAACAAGGAAAGAAGAAATGCAGTAATATGCATGCGACCCCGGACGATTCCGGCAGTTCCCTAGGTGCGTTAAGTTTCTATGTTATTTAAAACTTAAATATTAAATTTTGGTTATGAGTATAAAAGATTTTTGCAGTCCTTAAAGAGCCTAATATGATCCAGGCGAAAACAAAGACGGCATGCAAGAAAGAAACCTAGAAAAAGCAGATATTTCTAAGCGCAATCAGGTAAACACATCAATATAACTCAAACCAATCAAGTAAATGTCCATAGGCCAACTGCCCTTTAATTACAACCCAGGGTATGCAGAAAAGTAAAGTGGCCGGGCACCACTGCCAACAACCCGGGTTTCTAAGCCTATGACAGACGCCAACAACTTTGAGTGGGATATTGGGTCTTCAATCTTCAATATCTTCAGTCTCCTGGGTATTTTCTCCTTAGACTCCTTGGATCACTCCTTGGACTCCTTGGATCCGTCGTGGCTTGAATATCCAAACGAAGAGACAATTCCCCCCCAGTAGGGATGTATTGCCTTTTTTCTTTGGATATCTAAAGCCATCCAGCTCGATCTTCCAAATGGAAGAAGACTCTCCCCTTAGGGATGCCTTCTTCTTTTAGAATTCGAGCTGGATAAGAATATCTCAACTCAATAGTTGTTTTCACAACTCTTAACAATTATTTCATATAAATTACATTAATGGAAAGCAGTAAATCTAAGAATCCCTGCAAGGTTATCCTAGTAAAAATCATCCCAAGCAGTTTATATGGAAATGAAAATGCTAACACCATTGACCCTGTACCAAGCCATGCTCTTAATTATGAGGGCTAAGCAGCTCCATCTGTAGCAGTTATAATAATTTAATAATTTTAGCCCTCATTTCATTTTAGGGGGAGCTGAGCAAGTGCCTGCATAAAACATTATTAGAAATCATGACATTGCTCCCCCCTTTTCATCAGCTTGAGCATGGCCACCTGCACGGAAGAACAGTATATATATGGCGCTCCTAACCTAGGGGTAAATCTAACGCTCACATCCAGAGTGCAGGAAAAATAAGCAAACACAGCAATTCAATTTTCAAACAGCATGCAGTGAAAACTACGAAAAGCTCCGGCACACAGCAGAAAATAAAACCCAGCGGCCTAACCTAGATCTAGAAGTGGTTCCCTAGCAAACCATTCTATGTGTGTGTAAGGCTAGTGTGGTTTGGATAGATCCTAAGTGGGGTAATTAGTTAAGATTATCTAGAGTTCAGGTATATTGGGGGTCTAAAAAGGATGTTTTAATTGAAATTCAAATATTAGTGAATTAGATCCATTTTGATTATTTTAGTTTGTTGATCAGTTTTAAGAACTAAGGGCATTCATGTTTGGAGTTTGAATTGTATTAGCCAATTTTGGAAAGTCCTGGGTCCTCCTAGGAACTAGACTAAGGGTCCAAAAAGTCACTATGGGAAAAAGGCTAAGTCTGGGTCTCCTATCACCTTAGGAAAATACTAGACCTTAATACGAGTAGTTAGACAGGTAGTAGGCTGAAATCAGAGTTCTCTAGGCGAAGTTATGAATTTCTAAAGATCGGGTAATTAAGGGAATTTTCTAAATTTCCTAACGAAGGGCCTTTTTTTACTGTTTTGATCCAAATAAGCTCCAAACTGATTGGAATCACTCCCAAAGGTCAAGGATGACCTGAAAAAGTGATCCCGAGGGTTTGGAGAAGATTTGGGATTTTTAATAATTTTTAATAATTTATTAGGGGCAAAACGGTAATTTCCACCTATGGTCAAATTAGGGGTCACCCTGAAGTCAAACTAGGGAGCCCTATTTATCAAAGGTCAAGGGTCATATTCTGGTCAGTTCAAGGTATTATGGGTAATTTTCTGACCTAAGATATATTTATTGTAATTTCTGGAAGGTCTCGGGGCCTTAATTAGCAGGTTAATTATGGTTGGTTAGCTAAGGGCTCTAAAAGCTCCTAAAAATTTCCAGAAAATTATGGAAGGCTTTTGATGTCACTAAGTTTAAATGTTGAAGTTTTCATGTCGTTCTGGGATCTATCCTAGCTCCTACAAAACTTCTAAGTTCGCTAGACGGGTCCTTAATTTTTGTCCTTAGGGTGTCACTACGTTGTAGGAGTTTAAAGTGATGTTTACACTAACCCTCGGGGTAATAAATGCATGGAGTACATAAACAAAATAAACACGCCATGTCCTTAAATCTAGGAGAGCCTAGACTAAGTGCTCGTGGTGCAATCCTATACATGCATTCTACGAATAATAAAAGAAAAGACACTTAACGAAGGGATTAGTGAATGATTGGAATCCAATCACTCACTAATCCTCTTCCCCATGATTGCTCTTCACACATAAGATCCATGTCTAAAATTTCATGCGATAGCGTATCTCCCAGAATTAAGAGATTTAATATATAAATAGTTTCAAAATAGTTTTGAAGTACTTAAATATATGTATATGAATTTTGGAAAATAAGATAATTAAAAATAAGTCAAATTATAATAAATAGGTGTATGGGAGATCCGCTGACCACTCAATCGATACCTCGCAATGATTTGAAAATAATTTGTATTTTGAAAATAATTATTATACTAATTAAATAATAATTTAATAATCAAATATTGCTTAAAAGAAATAAATCTGCCAAAACAGCCAAAATCAGGGGCTGGAAATGGTTTTAAAACATAAAGCTCGTCTTGCTGAAAAGAACGAGGGGTCGCACATCGAAATCCGACTCAAAACGGCGAAGATATGAATTTCCGAAGTTAAATATAATAAACTAGTATTTTAAAATAGTGTAAATTTACTGTTTTTGTAATAACAGCAAACTCAGACATGCTTTTTATCTGAAAATAGTTTTAAAATATGCAGAATTCAGAGTACATCCAAAACATGATGCTGTACGTCGACAGCGGGCTTAAAACGACCAAGTTATGTAATTTCAAAGTTCAAATACGATAATTAAATATTTTTAAATATTGCAGCTGGCTGTTTTTGAAAATAATTACACACAGACCCAAAAATCTCAAATAAAATTAATTCCAGAATGTGCAGAATCTAAATACGTTCAAAACAAGACGTTGTGCGTTAAAATCGGGCTTAAAACGAAAAAGTTATAGATTTTCGAAGTTTTAAAACAATAAATAGATTTTAAAATAATCAAAAATAAATAACATATATAAAAATATATAAAATATCATAAAATAATGCTTTGATAGCTCTGAAGCCTAAAATAATCTAAACAAATATTTGTTAATACTATATATATATATATATATATTCTTAATACTTAAAATAATCAATATATTAAACTAATATTTAATTATCAAAAATATATATATATATTTTTTTTTATATAATAATAATAATAATAAACAAAACAGTAAACTTACAATAATAAAAAAAAATAATAATTAGTATGATAAATAATTATTAAAATAATGATATAATGATAATTAAAATAAAATAGTTATTTAAATAATAAAAAAAATCTTACTGTTTTTAAAATAAATTAAAATCCAAAAGCCATTTTCATAAAAAAAAAGTTTTATCATGTAGAGGACGACGATACGAGTCCAACGAGGTATTGTGCGCGAAAATCGGAGCAAAAATGAATTTTCTGTGATTTTTTGAAGTTAAAATAGGTTTTAAAATAATTTTTTTATATTTATTTAATAATATCAGACGGCGGCGCCACGTGGCACGCGTTCATTGGACCCGCGGTTCGGGCCAATGTTTGCGCCGCCAGCAATCATGGGCGCAATCACTGCGGGATGATTGCGGCGGGACCCGCGCGTCACTTGAATGAGTCAGCACGGATCAGGACCGTCGATCCCGCGCGGTTCGAGCGGACGGTCCAGATCGTGCCACGTAGTCCGCGGAACGGCGAGCGAAAATCCGCGGTTAAGGCCAAACCGCGGAGAGGCTTGATCACGGCCGTCTATCGCAAGACGGACGGCTGAGATCGACCCTAGCTGATCGCTGGCGAGACCCGAAACCCTAATTCGTTTTTGGGCTCGTTCTCTCTCGATTCGCAACGAAATTTTACGAAATTTTAAACGAGAGTCCTAGGTATGAACAGAAATCATGGGGGATCATTGGTTTTATAAAATTCGAAGCTTAAAAAACACTATTTAGACCTAGGTGTTTAACCTATTCTAAGGGTTTTAAGAAGATCTAACCGTTGGATCTTCGAAATCTTTGTACGGTTGCACTTGTAGACTGTCCTCGTAAGTTTTCCTAGTTGAAATCACGAACCAACGAGCTACGGATCGACTAGATCAAAGCCTTGACCGGATCTAGCTTCGGATCGCCGGAATCTCGCCGCCGGCGGGTGGAAATCGTTGGGATTGAGTCGGGAAGGGTGGTGGCAAGGTGCAGGAGCTCTCACACAAAATATCAGAGGCTGGGGACGTCTCTGACGAAGGCAAGAGCAAAAAGATCATCTCCTAAACCTAATTTTTCCCTATTTAAAGCTCTAATCAATGCACCAACGGTTGGGATCGAATCTCTAGGTAAGTAGGAGGGAAATCCATCATATTTGGCCGTGGTTTGAATTCTAAAACGCTCCTAGGCTTTAATTCCATTAAATTAGGCTTTAAATTGACCTTAATAGGTCATATTTGACCTATTATGACTTGGGTTGACCAAGTCAAGTGTTGACTTGGTCAACCTAGTCAATTAGGTCCAAGGGTGAATGGAATCAAGCCATGAATGAGTTTGAATTGATTTGAATTCGATTTGAGGCCAAAAGGGGTTAAATGGTCAACCCTCGTTGACTTGGTCAACTGAGTTGACCCAGGGTCCAAGTCAGGGTCCAACAGACTCGACTCGACTCACTGAACCCATGGGAGGGGGTCTTGGGGTCTGATTTGGTCAATTTGACCAAGTCAACTCTCCAAGCCCGATTTTGGGCAAAATCGAGGTCAACACCCTCTTGTCGTTTAGTAATTTCACAGGATGCTTACTGCCCTTCTCCCTCCTCTGGGAAGTTTCTATCTTAGACCGAACTTGCACCAGGTCTATGATTTTCTGAGTAACATAAGGCATTTTAGCAGTTTTGATTTACAATTCTGCTATCTTACTATCTCTGTGATTGTTTACTGGATTTGGAGGGAACGAAATGGGAGGAAATTTGCGCCTTTGAGGAAGAATTTTTCTGAGCTGAAGGCGGTGATTATTCAGGCTATTAGAGCTAAAGTGATCAAATGGAAATATTATGATTCTCTTAAACTTCATTTTAAAGAAATTTTGGACTAAGTGCGGCCATTTCTGGATTTGTTATTATTCTGGAGCTAAATGTCGAATCTGTGCTGGAATTTGCCAAGTTTGCCTGTCCCTTCGATGTGGTTTTTGGGCTGGCTGTACAATGATGAAGCTCCCCGGTAATCCCTTGGATGGCCTTTGGGCAATCAGGATTACATCTTGTTTCTTGTTAATTCCTCTGAGTACAGCCTGCTACGCCCGGGAGCAGTTTCTGCTTTTTCTCTGTGCAGGTTTTGGATCTCTCTGTGCCCGTGCCGAGGATCAAGGTCATCTTTTCAACTGGCGGGAGTCTTTTGGATCTCCTTACTTACTACCATTTTGGATCTTATAGTTTTCTTTTGATTTATAATTGTGGGTGGTATAGTTGGGGTTTTTTTGGACTTTTTCCTTCATAAGAGTTTTGTTGTTCTTATGTTGGACTTTCTTTTTTACTTGTAATCTTCTTATAGTAATATATGGGCTTTTGCCCCAAATTTCCCAAAAAAAAAAAAAAAAAAAGAAAGAAGAAAGGTAAGCTGTTAAATATGATTTGATATTTCAGTTGTCTTGTAATTTATATATTTTTATATTAAATTAGTAGTAATTGTAAACTCTGTCCTCAAGTCTCAGTAACTTAGAATAGCTTTGAATTGAGTGCAATTTCTCGATTTTTGGTCTTGTTATGTGTAATCATTTCGTTTAACGTGTCGAAGTCTTCTAATATAGAAATTAGACGATTTGATAGTACTTTTAGGGTATTATCGATGTTTCGGTCGCAACGATGCAATCCATTTCAAGATAGGACATCATTTGAGTGATGTCGAGGTCAATTTTCCTTGAAATTTATATTATTACCTTGATATCCATGCCGCCATAATGGATACTTCAAATTGAATAAAAAAATGCTGTTTTTAGAGGTTTACAACGTTTCAGACATAATGGCACTGTCCGTTTGTCGATCCGACATCGTTTCGTCTCCGTAGATTTCTTTGATATGCGCGCCTTCGCATCATATTTGAATCTCCTCTAGATTCGCACCACCACCTCAGATTGATCCAAATTGATTAAATAAAATGTATATTCTAAATGTCGGCAATGCTCCGGACACAATGACACTGTCTGTTTGTCGATCCAACATCGTTTGATCAGCGCAGTGCTTTAAATTTGGATGTCGGTCGTACCTTTTGACCGATCTCGCCCGATTCAATTGTGAGGGGCCTCAACCTAGCAGAATTTAACGTTCTGATCGCAATGATACCATCCGTTTGTCAATCAGAGGTTGTTTGACCCTTCAAATAATGTTTGAAGCCAAGGCACATATTACTTTATTCATCTATTTGGGTCCTTTTTACGTGGTTCAATTCGAGGTATAGGGGTCAACAGATGTTACTGTTTTCATAATCCAGTGAAGTTTTTGGTATAAAAATTATTGGAAAATAAGGGGTAGCTTGTGTGGTATGAGAATCATCCATTCTTTTAAGTAAAAGTTCATTAGATTTAAAAGTTCTTCACAAAACTATATCAGAAAAGTTAAAAATTCATCAATTCCATTGAATTGTATCATAAGACAACAAAATGAAGTACTATTTTGTCGTTACAAAACATAGAATTTACAAATCCTTCCATTTGTTCTCATTACATTTAAAAGTTGAAAAAAAATATAAAATATGCAGCTCTATGTACTTCTGTTTAGACCATCCATTCAAAAATTTCGAGATCTGAATAACGAATATTTTAGTCAATGAGTATTTTTTTCTTTTGGAGGTGTACACCTATAAAAAGAAGAAAATTTAGTTAAATTCACAAAAGAGAACAAAAAGAGAGCCCTGAAGCAAAAAATTTAAATGAACTTACCAAAAATTGTGTTGGAAGATCCTTGCGTAAGAGTTCATAAAATTGACTCACACTGTTTTTGACTCTAACTAAAACAACACAAGTTTTAAAAATATTGTTTTTAAATCAAAATTGTTAACTAAGTAAACTAAACTAATTGAATTATATGACCTACCATTTTAGCCAATGCTTGTATAACTTCCTAAGCATCTCTCTATGTTTGCTCAATATGCATCTACTTTTCACAAGTGATGCAATTGCATGTGTCCATTCTCTTTGCATCTACTGCAATGAAGCTTTACATTGGCTCTCCTTTTTTTTTTTGCTTTAAATATGATGGCTCTTCATTGACAGTTCTTTTTCGCATCTTCAGTGGGCTACCCCTCTTGGGTTATTGTACATTGGTGGCAATGGTGGAACTCTATCAATCTTTGGCCACTCATTAGCCCCATTTAAAGGCTTAAAGTTGCACTCATGACTTCTCATATAATTTCCACTATGTACTAAAAATGAACATAATCATCACATTTTCCCATAATGATTGGCATATTCACACAGTATTCAACATAAATCACACTTCCTACAACTATACCTTTTTGAGTTCAAGTCAACTTTGTATTGAGCTTAATGCGCCATACTTATTTTGTAATTGTTATCATCAAGTTATGCCCAATACAAGATATTGCTTCTTATTTTTTTCCAAAAATTTCCAGAATCTTAGGACATAGTTTTGCATTCTATTTTATTATATCATCCTTATTCTCCAACATCCTTGACATGACCAAAGCTCTAACACTTTCAAGCAATGACACAATAGACAACTCTTTAGCATCAAGAATGAGTGAATTGAAACATTCACATACATTTTTTAGCAAAGTGTCACATTTGAGTATGAAGTTAAAATGTGATCTTGACCTTTTACTTGGAGGCTTCTCATTTAACCATGTGAATGTTGCTACTTCTAATTTCTCCAACTATGTCTCTTTGGATGTGAGAAAATTGAGGGGAGGTCGGTAGGGGTGAAATCGTGAGACAATATCCCCTTCCATTGTAAAAGAGAAGCAAATTGTCTCGAGAGTTGTGCCACCCATGAAGAACGTGGGGGAAGAGAGAAGAAGAGAGACGAACATAATCTTCGAGAATTATGGTAATGCTTAGTTTCAATTTATGATAATAAAAATAATATCATACTAACCCTATTTATTGGAATAAGGTTTATAATTTTAAATACTAACAAATTCAAATTCAAAACCAATCATGTTATCTACATCAAATTTGAAGCATGCTTATTCAAATGATAATTCCTACTTAATTTAAATAAAAAGAAACTTAAACAAAGAAATACATCTAAGTTCTTGAACAAATATGATTGGGGTTCAATCTAGACTAGAATCTTATCACGAGTCTGAGTTTTTCCATGTGTTACATTAGAATGATGGCCATCTTATACCTTCCAAAAGAATAATAAAAATTGTCCTTGCTCTGGGTAGTAAAGCATCAGTAACTTAGTACAACTTTTGAAATGTTGCTGCCTGTTTAAACACATATTGTGATTCGCATACCTACAACACTGCAAGAAGCTTTAATGCTTGTGGCCTTACAGGAGGGCCTTAACAATAAGATGTTGAATATTCTACTATGTGTCTTCTATCAATTTTTCTTATTATTTGGTAGATTTCTAATGCCATTCAAACAAAATGATGTGGTTCTCATATCTTCACGCATGCTTGACAAGTTTAACATGCTTATAATGATTAGAAATTGTAGCATAACTAGTCTTGGCTTTGTTTGAGATGAAGAATACATGCTGGTTTGTGTAACCATTCTCCTTGAAAGTTGAGCTTTCTTAATCCTTATGGATTGGGAACTATGTTCTTTTATGAATTGGCAAGACATATTTTTATTAGCTATTTTTCTTCTAGTGGGCATCGCCAATATTGTTCACATCTATATATTTCCAGCCAAGCCATATGAGTTAATGGGTGATCGATTGCCTGGAATAGTTCTTGGAGATTATGCTTCTATGGATTGCCCATTCGACCCTGACGAGGTAAGAGATAGTGTGCGACCTACTAAGCTGAGGATTCCTCAGCCACCTGATGTTGATTTTAAGAGTGGAATGAACATAAAAAAAAGTGTATGAGATGTATTTCTTGGTGGTGGAGAATATGTAAGCTCTCTCTACCTACCTATGTGTGTCATTCACACATGTTTACTTCATTGATCCTTTTCAAGCTGAAAGGATTTATTCATGCAGCAGTATGCAGTTAATGGTGAAAGTCTTATTAGTTTAATGCGCTCAGTTAGAATCACTTGTGATAATTTACTCTAGGTGAACTGTTTTGAAAAAAAAAGGAAGAAATTTTAGTGGTAACCATCAATCCCCTTCTGAGTGAAGAAGCTCTGAACATCATTCTTGTTACTCCCATGTACATAATCACTATTTCTATTTCATCCAGTTGCAATATACTTATATGCTTGATAAACAGATTTAATTATAAGGTATTTAAAACCAGTATCAATTTCCTTTTTCTCTTTTTTTTCCGTTAGCTAAAACTTCTTGATTTGGTTTTTTGTATAGATTGTGAATGATTTGAAGTTCACAGTCACACGCAGTGGAACCAATGAAAAAGGGTCTCACTCGATTTAATGAGAAGCTTCACAAGATATCTCAGAATATAAAGAAGCAGGAGAAGGATAGAAGGAGAATCAAGGATGACAGTGTCATAGGTTCCTCATCACCTTCTAGGAGAGTTATTCGTGGTATAGATGATCCACTTCTGAACGGTACTGTAAGCAACAGCAGTGTTTTCAGGGGAAGAAGGCACTGTAGAAAGTCTGTTTATAACAGTGCTGACAGTGGTGGAGAACACAATAGTGATCATAGTTTTGGTGGATATGAAATCCGTGGTTGCAGATGGATTACAAAGGATTGAAATTTTCCCATGTTAATTTTTTTGGCCTACTCATGAGAACATCAACGAACTCTTATTAAGTCCCTATATGTATGCCAATTTCTTATAGGAACATTCCCTTAGAAAATATTTTATATGGAATGCTTCAATGATTGTCATGTCATATGTTCTTTACAAGTTTCTATCTTGGATAGACTTATCCAAAGTGTTGATGTGACAGTAATTGTGGGGAATTTCCTATATAAACAACAAACATTTCCTTAATAGGATTTGGGAGTTTTGTTCAGTGGCAAAGTCATTGTTGATCACCCTGTACTATTTGAATTCCATAGAAAATTGTTATTTAATAGAAAATACCTCATTTTTTACTTGTAAATGATTTTTTTAAATTAATATTTTATAATACAATCCCTTACATCGACAACCGAAAACAATTCAATTCCATACATAATATCATTTTGTTTAGGGTGACTTGTTACCTACTCAAGATACAATGTGCCACTAGTTTTTGTAGAACTTTTTTTAACACTATAGCATCTCTCTCTCTCTCTCTCTCTCTCTCTCTCTCTTGTGTCTGTATTGTAGCAGCTTCACAGCAGAAATTGGAAACCTGAGGCTGAGGAACTTCAATGTTGATCTGAGATCAGACTTCATTTTGATCAGATCTGAGATTTTTCTTTCTTTTGATTCTATGTAGCAGTACTATACCATTAGTGGTATTAAAGAGGGCTTTGAAGGAGTCAGTCATCTTCATTAGTGGTAATATGCTTTCAATAAGGCTTTAGCTTGAAAATTGGTGACAAACCAGGTATGTTAAACTTGTGGGGATTCCTTTTAGTAAGAAAAATATAAATGTATTATTTTTATGCTCAACTTTCTTTTTCTATAATAAATTTATATTTTCAAATAATGTAAACTATACTATGACTGCTAAAAGAGTAAATAAATAAATTTGTATTTTTTTATTTGCTCTTTTAGCTGTCATAATATACTTGACATTATTTAAAAATACAAATTTATTATAGGAAAAGAAAGCTGAGCATAAAAATAATAAATTTATATGCCATTGGCCGTTATTTTTGTTTTTTTAAGGAATTTGATACCTTTTAATGGTAGCTAGCTTGAGTAAGTTTTAACTAGTTTATGATCTTATAATAACAAACTTATGTTCGACAGCTTGAGTAAAATTTGAATTGGTATGCTATTGAAAATAACATGTAAATTGCATAAACTCTTGGAAATAAACAGTACATAATCAAATTGATTATCCAAAACAATATTATTTTTTTTCTTACTGTTTATAATCTCATTGCAATGCCTTTTGACACTTTTTTCCCATAATAATCATAACAGGAAATTCATTTTAAATATTAGGAACAAAAATTAGTAATTCGTCAATCATTTATATAGCTTTCTTACTATTAAAAATAATTTTTCAATATATTTTTTTAAGTTATAATTTTTATACTGAAAAATTATTTTATAAAATAGTATGAAAACTATCACAAACAAAGACTTGTTAGGCTTTGTTTGGAACGGATTTCTTAATTCTTTCAAAAAAACAACTTTTTAGTGTAAGATTTTCTTCAGTAAATAAATTTCTTTTAAAAATATTAAAAAAACTCAAATCTTTTCATTTTAATCTATTAAATTTTCCACACCTCTTCTAAAGCAACAATGCGAACAGTAGTAATGCAGGATAGAAACGGTTGTGCATTAAGAATAGTTTTCCTTTTTTATCTCTTCAGCTTCCACTATCACTTCTTCCAGATAAGAAGTTAGCAGGTGTAAAAAAAAAGAAATAAATCAATAAACAAAAATTAATGTGAAGGTTGCTAAAACTGCAAAAAAAAAAAAAAAAAAAATTAAAGATGACTGATCATTAATATTTATTTTGTTTTTGAAAACTCAAAAACATAAAATCAAAATTAAATAATAATTCAATAATTATTTCATTTCGAGAAATCAAAATAAAAATTTAAAAAGAACAATTGTGAATAATCCATGACATATATAACGGAATATTAAAAGAAAAATATATTTATATATAAAGTTGAGTACATCGAGTGATACATAAATAAAATTGAGTACTTCAAATATTACAAACTGATTAATGCTGAGATTGCATTAAAAAATTCGGATATCAAACAAATAAGATAAGTACGTGCGTAAAAACAAGTTTGCTTAGGTAGGAATATAGATTTCAGGAATGTGAGCAATGTTGTGCCGATCGGAGCCTCCATCCTCTCCATAGCGCTCCTTTAACTCTGGATGACATCTCCAAATTGTTAGACGTTTCAAAGAGAGAGGAAGGTTCGGTAATTCCCGAAGCATAGGAACGTCATTAATATATAGTTCCTTAAGTGAAGATAAGCTTTCCAAGGAGGAAGGGAGAGACTCTAAGGATTTGAGATCTGAAAATTTCAGATCAGAAAGAGAAGACCTAACTTTTAGAAACCACTGCTCCTCATTTGAAAATGAAACCACCTCATCATTATCTGTAACACACAGCCATTTTAAGGAGGCGATACTTCTCAATGGCTCCATTAGCAACACTGATGGATCACTTATACAGAGATAGTCGAGTATGAGATGGAAATTATTAGTCGTCTCCACTTCTCGATATCTTCCCAGAGAGATCAGATTGGGGCACTCTGTAATTATCAAGTGTCTTAGTGCTGCAAGTCTTGCTATTTCATCAGCCAGAGGAAGAGATGTAATGTTTGGACAGCAAATGACATTTACAATGAAAAGGGGAATAGGATTTGAATTGCTACAAAAATTCAAAGTCGTCCATCCAATTTTATATATGTGCAAGCTGTTGAGCTTAGGAGGCAAAGAGTGCAACTCTTTCAACTTCGGACAGTCAACTAGAGTCAGTTCAATTAAGCAAGGAAACAAACAGCCATCTTCAGCAGCTACTCCTGCCTCAAACCAATCCTCTAATACTGCTAATCTGCGAATACATAAATCCTCTAGCAATGGAAAGGCATGGTATTTATCATTCCCATTAAATTTACTTTCGAGCCATTTTACTTTCGGCATGTTTTCAAGTGTCAGTGACTTGAGGAAGGGAAGTTGTCCAAAAGGTGGAAGAGTTTCACACTCCAAGCAATCTGTCAAATTGATTTTCTCTAGATTGGAGATAAGATTGACGTTGTTCATCCATATAGCAGGCCTTGCACCCATGTATCTATGTATCTCCAGATTCCTTAGACAATTTGGTGGCTGGATGTTGTCTAGCACATTCTCATCTAAATCTGTGTTCCTCGAAGCAATGCAACTCCAATTTAAGGATAAATCTATGAGCCTCCTCTTGGCATATAATTTGGCACTACAAGCCTCCTCAGCATCCTTAACATTTTCAAGGCAATTGATTCCTAATTTGCAAAGATCATTCATGTTCTCCAGCTCTTTAATTCTATAACCACTCGCCTCTCTAAGATCAAACATGTTCACTTTTTGAAGAAACTTTAACTTCCCAATCCCACATATCGATGAAATACAATTTTTGGGCAATTTCACGTAACGCAAGTTAGAAAGGTTATTAATGTCACTTGGTAAAAAATCAGCATCTTTCTCTTGCCCATCATGGATTATGTATTGCAAGTGATAGAGATTACTTACAGATCTTTGCAGCATAGTCAAATTCTCACCATCAATCTTTAAGTATCGAAGATGTATCAAATTTTCAATCTCCTCAGGTATTATTTTCAATTCTTTTGGAAACTCTATATATAATAAGCGTAGGCTTCTCAACTTGAATATTTCACTAAGTGCACAGATATCCTGATTAGAAGCATCACATAACAAGAAAAGAGAATGCAAATATTTAAACTGCCCAATCTTTTTTATGATGTCTGTATTTTCAACTTGAACAGACAAGTGTCGAAGAGTCTTAGGAATTGGAGAAGGCAAATTTGTACTATCCTCAACTCTTAAGCATTCATGCATGGAAACAAATTGTGCTAATTCATGTATTAAATCATGCATCTTATAGTAATAACGTCCAAAAATATCTTCAAACTTGTCAAAGAAATTTTTTTTAACCAAAACATCAAAATACCTTCCTCCGATATCCTCCAGAATCTCTCCTTGAACATGAGAAGGTTGAATGAAACCTGATGCAATCCACTGTCGGACTAAAGTACCTTTATGAAATTGATAATCTTGTGGGAATATGGAAGAGAATGTAAAGCAACTTTTTAGATGTTCTGGGAGGTGTATATAGCTCAATTTTAAGATGGGCATGATATAATTTTGACCCAATTTTATTATTTCAAGAACAGAATCTAAAACTCTTATCCAATGTCCTTCATCCAAATTAGAATTCAGATCACCGCCTATGACCTTTGCTGCTAAAGGAGACCCTGAAAGCTTTTTAACTATCTCTGCAGTAATTGATTTTAATTTTAATTTTCTCTGATCATCAAGATCGTCTTCAGCAAACGCATGGGTGTTGAGGAGCTCCAAACATTCTTCCTCCTTTAAGCCTTCTAATTTCATTGGTTTTTGTTTGTCTTGAATCACTTTTTGAAACATCAGTGCGACTGATTCCGTCCTAGTTGTTACCAGAATCTTACTACCAAAACTTCCAGAAGCTAGAGGGGCGAGCACATTACCCCATTTACTTTTATCCCGTTCCTCCTCTTCCCAAACGTCATCAAGGACCAGTAAGAACCTTTTGGACATAATCTCAGTCCGAAGATAATCTTGAAGTGCCTCAAGTGTCTCCAAACGAGGCCTCTTCTTCTTAAGAGATTCCAGCATATCTGCAATGACTTTTTTCACATCAAAGTTGTTGGAAACGCAAACCCACAGTTTAAGATCAAATTCCTTTGTCATTTCATCTGCATAGACATGCTGCAAGAGAGTTGTCTTCCCCATACCACCATGGCCCACTATAGATAGAAGAGAAATGTTTCTGAACCTACTTGTCAGAGGCTCATTTGATGGTTTCCTCAACCACTGCTTAACAGACTCCATATCCTTGCTCCGCCCGATGAGATCATTTGTAGTAGGCAGGCATCCCGATTCACGTGCTTCGGACAACTGACGCTGCTGCTCCTGCTGCCCCTGCTTTGCGATATCTAGAAGAGGAAGAAAATTACTAACCCCAGTTGAAACGTTATCTAGTTTCTGCACAACCTCCTCCAGCCTATTCAATCTGGGATCATTCTTGAGAGCACGTTCGCCAGCTATGCGTAAACCGTCAACCAGAAAGCTCACGTTGGAAAACGCCGTTCTTTCCTGATAAAATTAGCGAGAAATAAATTATCAAATAAATATATTTATTTGCAACCAGTATCAAATAGGTAGCTGATTATAGAGAACGCACCTCTGTTTCCTCCATGTTTTTGGTCAGCTGTTCTTTATGCTTCATGTATTCCAACTCATCGAGCACATCATTTACCTCATCAAGAGCATCTCGCAGCTGCCATATCCATTCGTTGAGACCCGTGTTCTGATCGCTAGTTTGTGCTTGGTTAGCCGCAAAGACGACAGCTTGGATCTTCGGGTGGTTCTGTCGCAGCCTTTCAAGCTCCTCCTTCATGCCTGTCTGCCATCTGATTTGATCTTTAAGGTAATCAGAGCAAGTGTTGATGATCTTTTCCATGATTGGACCAACAAACCATCCCGCCACCTCCATTGCACACAAGATCGAGGTAGAGAGAGCAGAACAACTGAACAGTAGGAGAAACGGAGATTGATTGGAAGAGTTGAAGATTAGAGTAGATAGTCTCTAAAGGTCTCTGTCATAAAATAAAAAAAATGAATGCTTTCTTATATGCTTATGATGAATAATTTGATACTAATTTATATTTTTATATAATATAATTGAATAAATTTGAATAATATTTTGAACTTTTTAAATGAGTTAAATGGGAAGATTTAAAAAAAAAAATTAATCTATTTAACTTATTAATATCAAATATATAATTAGTTGAGTTTTTTTTTTTAACTCAAGAAGAAAACTTGTAAATAAATTTTATTAAGATTTTAAATTCAATCAATTTGCTATAAAAATAAATAAATGGCTTTGAATATTATAGCTCTCATCTTGATTTAATTAAAAAGCATTAATCAATAATAAAATAAATTATTGACTGGGTACCGGCGGGGTTTTGACGAAGGAAGACAATGGTATTTTAAAAAGTCAAACAAATTTTAAATGGTGGGGTGTAAATAGACAAATTAAGGTATTAGGTTAGTAAATAAGAAAATTTTAAAGGTTATGTATATAATTTTTTTCTTAGAAAATTTTGGAGCTAATCCATTTCATTCTTATAAAAGGAGCACCCTTAGGCCATACGGGCTATTATTTTTTTTAATGAAATAACAAAGTGTGATTAAAAAAAAAATAGCCCGTATGGGCCTAAGGGTGCTCCCACAAAATGTTAAAATTTTAAAAAGATCATGCTTTAAAATTGTATTAGAAAAATGAACATAATAAAAATTAAATTTAAAAAGAATCATACTACCAAAAGCTGATAGCTTTATTAGCACACATACGTTATAAACTGTAACTTTTATTTACCTTATGTTTTTTTTTTTCTGTTAACTGTAAATTAAATCTCTTAAATATATTTTTAAGAAGAAATTTATAGAAAAAATGAAATTTTAAATAAGATATTTGATAGCATTTACGTTTTCTGTTAAAACGAAATTTTTGTTTACGTTTTAGCGAAAACTGATTGCGATTTCTCTTAAAACCTCCATGTAATGTAAGATAAAATTAATGTAACTTTTTCATTATTTTTTTAATATGTAATAAATTTAATGTAAGATATTAAAAAAGTTAACATGATGAAATTTTTTTCATTTAACGTGATGAATGTTTTAACTATTATATTTATTTTAAAAACTTAACTTAAATATAAAAATAAATTAAAACTATTTTATTAATTAATATATATTTAAATATTAATAAAATAAAACTTAAAATTTATTTATAAGTTATAGTTAAAATATAACTTCAAATTAATACACTTATATATAAATTTAACTTAAAATTAATTAATTAATATGAAATTTAAATGAAGTAATTTTAATTAAGTTAAATATAATTTGGTATATATTTTATATATTTTTTAAATAGTATGATTTATAAATATTACTAAAATTTGTGTAATATAATAATATTTAATTTAATATCAAAATTGATATATATAATAATATTTAATATTAAAGTTATTTAATAATTTTCACAAAATATTAAATATAATTGGATTCCTATGTTTCTAATAATATTAATATGGCAGAAAGTTAATTAAATTTTAATAATTTTCAAATAGTATTAAATTTAGCTGAATGCTAATAAGTTAAACATAATATTCAATATTAATTTTCTCATAATAATATTTATTTTCACAATATAATAAATATTAAATATAACAAATTTTACATAATATTAAATATAGCTCAAAGTTAATTCAAATTTGATTAAATATATGAATTTTTTAATTTTTAAAATCTATCAATTTCTCTCTCTCTCTCTCTCTCTCTCTCTCTCTCTCTTCTCTCTTTCTCTCTCTCTTCTTGCATTTAGTTTTGTTAATAGTAAAGTTTTGAATTTTATCTATTTTCTTATTTTAAAATTTCATTTTCTTAGAATTTTTTATCTTAAAAACATATTTCTATTTTTTTTTTCTCAAACACATTCTTTGCAGTTTTAATAACTTTTTTTCCAATATATTATGTTAACAGAAAAAATATTAAACATAACGTAAATAAAGTTACACTTTATAATGCTTGTGTGCAATTAAATAATTTATTATGTATAATTTTGCTATTATTTTTCTTAAAAAAACACTAACATATTAAAAAAATTGTTGAAATTCATAAAAACTAATTTCCGTAACATTAACTTATAGATATTTAACATAATTCATAAGTAAATAAAACACATTAATTAATACTTTCTTGATAAACATTTACTTCTATCAACAAAAAAAATTTTAAACAACAATTCTAAAATTCTTTTGAACTAACCTTAAAGATGACAGAAACTTCACTTTCTTGCTCGACTCTTGCTCTGTATTCCTCCCGCCTCACAAAAACTTCTGCTGTCAATGCAAGCCGTTTGACATTTAAAGAAAACAAAAAAAGGAATAATTTTAGTTTTTAGGGGTCTGATTGCAAATAAAATTCAATCAATCACGTGAAAGTTGCAAGAAGTTGGGTCGGGTGTGCTTTTGGTAAAAAAATAAAATCGTTTGTAAGGAGAAAATGAGAAGTAGGTTTGCATTTTAAATAGAAAATGTGTGCCTACTCCGGGAAGGGGAGAGTGGCCGAGTGGTCAAAAGCGACAGACTGTAAATCTGTTGAAGGTTTTCTATGTTAGCTTTTTTTTTTTTTACATTTAGGTATATATGTAAAGACTCAAATTCTAGATCTCTTAGCTGATATCTAAAGCTCATAACCAAAAGATAAAAATAAGTTGTCATGTTAAATATTCAAAACACAATTAATTTTTAGAACAAAATTAAATTTAAAAAGATTATACTGGCAAAAGATGATAGTGCTCTCTTAGAACTCATAGGAAACTCAAAGATCAATAACACAATATCAGCGGAGAGGCGGACCGAATCCATTGTTGTATTTTTTGCACACATATACGTTATAAACTGTAAAATTTAGTATAATAATATAAAATATTAATTTTCACATAATAATATTTATTTTCACATTATATTAAATATAATAATTTTTGCATAATATTAAATATAGCCGAAAGTTAATTCAAATTTGATTAAATATATGAAAGTTTTAATATTTAAAATCCATCTACTTCACCATTTTCGGCTCACTGCTTCTCTCTTATTGCATTTAGTTTTGTAAATGTTAAGTTTTTGAATTTTATAAATTTCTTATTTTAAATTTCATTTTCTCAAATTATTTTTTCTTAAAAACACATTTCTAAAAAATTTTTTGTCAAACACATTCTCTGAAGTTTTAATTTTTTTCTAATTTATTATGTTAACAGAAAAATATTAAATATAACGTAAATAAAGTTATATTTAATATTTGATATAAATATAATTGAGAGAGACAGAGGAAGCTGCCGTGTAGTCGACGATGGTAAAGTCTCCATAAGTCAAGTAAATGGAGAGTAAGGCTTCGTTTGGGACGGCTTTTTTACTGTTTTTTAAAACGGAGTTTTAGTACAAATTTTTTTATTTTTGTACTAAAACTCTGTTTTAAAAAGCAATTAAAAAGCCGTCCCAAATAAAGCCTAAGTTAGAGAGAAGACGAAGCTGCCATGTAGTTGTAAATTGATGACTTAAAGTCTCCGTTTTAAAATAAGAAAGTATGTATTTTAAAATAAATGAGAAGTTTTATTTTGATGGGAAGACAGAAGCTGCCGAGTAGTCCTAAGGTCATCTCAAATGGAACAACAAACAACTATTTGTTGTTCTTCTGTCGCTTCAATCAAGCAGTAATTCTTAGGTCATTTCATCGCGGATGAATTGTTTACCCAACATTTATTTATTTATTTTTTTTTAAATATATAAAAAGAAGTATGTGAAAGACTATACTAGGAATATTCTTTTTTAGTGTTAAAAAATGGAGTTTGGTTGGAGACAAATTACTCCATTTTGATGTATTACTGTATTTTAAAGTGAAAAATGAATTTTCCGATTGGAGATGCTCTAATGACTGTAATAGTAAGTTGTCGAGTTGAATGAGCTTAGATTAAACTAATTTAATACAAATGAAATCTTTCACAAAGCTCCAAAAGCAGGTTACTTGTACAAATATAGCTTTGTCTCTCGCGCTCCTAAATTTAGTTTACTTTAATGGGATCAATTCATTTTACTCTAAAGACATTGATGATGACTGTTCAATTCATTCGCTTACAGAAGATACCATGTGACTCACACTATGTGAGAGAAAAAACCATCAATTCATTTGGCTAGTAATGGTCAAATGTGGCGTCGCATAAAAAATAAAACTTAACGTCAAGTCAAGTAAATGCATATTTGGACCATTTTTTCATTGCTTCATAGTTCCTACCTAATGTAGTTTTTACTTTTTAGTGAAAATTTTTTTATTAAAATTTTAATCACAATTAAGTTGGTTTTTATTTGGCAAGCACAAGCTCAAGCCTTCAACGGTTTAATCAAGACAGTAAATTAAAATAATAATTGATATATCATCAAAAAAATTATCTTGATTGTGCACAAATCTCGACGCAAAATCAAGTTGGAAACTTTCAAAATTAAATATTGTATCATATGAACTTCCACCTCGATCATCACTAGACTTCTACCCAACCAACAACTATCGCCGGACTTTTATCGGACCTCCATCGGGCCCAAAACTATCGCCGACATTACGCAAGGCCATCAACTGACACAAAACTTCTACCCGACCATCAACTAATGCCGGATTTCCACCCGGCTTTCAGTTAATATTGTTGGACTTCAATCCGATAACGATTTTTCTTGCAATTTTATTTGCTATTTTATAAGTGAATGTATAGTTGACATTATTTGAAAATACAAATTTATCATAGAAAAAAAAAGTTGAGCATAAAAATAATAAATTAATTTTTGTCATTGATCGATTTTTTTTTTTTAATTTTTTTAGGAATTTAAAAAGAGTACAACAAAGCAAATAATTGCCTATTGCCAAGAACATTATGATTTATGGTTCTTGATAATAAGTTCTTATGCATCAGCGGTATATTCAAATCCAACAAGAAGAATGATATAAAAATGGCTTTTACATAATCTAAAGAAGATCCTCGTTAGGATGAGTTTGAATCCACTGAGTTCAAAATTTTCATCACAATAAGTTGCTTTTTATAATCCATCTATTTGCTCAAGTTAGCCTGTTGGTTGAGAGCTTATGCTTTCAACTAAGAGGTTTTTGAATTGAGGCTTTGTGTATGCGTTGTGTCTCCCTTTCCGCCTTTCTCTCTCTCTCTCTCTCTTCTTGCATTTAGTTTTGTAAATATTAAGTTTTTGAATTTTATCAATTTCTTATTTTAAATTTCATTTTCTCAAATTTTTTTTCTTAAAAACATATTTCTAAAATTTTTTCTCAAACACATTCTCTGCAGTTTTAATTTTTTTCTAATTTATTATGTTAACAAAAAAATATTAAATATAACGTAAGTAAAGTTACACTTTATAATGCACGTATATGTGCAATTAAATAATTTTTTCTGCATAATTTTGTTATTATTTTCCTTAAAAAACGCTAACATATTAAAAAAATTGTTGAAATTCATAAATGGTTAACATACATAAACACTAATTTTCATAACATTAACTCATAAATATTTAACATAAATCAAAAGTAAGGAAAACACAATAATACTTTCATTCAGAAATATTTACTACACAACAAAAATTTTTAAACAAAATATTAAAAATTTTAACAACATTTTAAAATTCTTCTTAACTAAATCAATCACGTGAAAGTTCCATGAAGTGCCGTAGGGTGTGCTTTCTTTAATAATTGAGAGAGAGAGAGGAAGCTGCCGTGTCGACGACTTCTTTAAAGTCTCCATAAGTCAAGTAAACGGAGTAAGTGAGAGAGAAGACGAAGTTGCCATGTAGTTGTAAATTGACGACTTAAAGTCTCCATTTTAAAATAAGAAAATATATCTTTTAAAATAAATGAGAAGTTTTATTTGATGGGAAGACAGAAGCTGCCGAGTAGTCCTAAGGGCATCTCAAATGGAACAGGAAACAACTGTTTGTTGTTCTTCTGTCGCTTCAATCGAGCAGTAATTCTTAGGTCATTTCTGAAAGCTTTGTAGAAGAAGAAGAAGGGAATTGATTGGGAAGGGAGAGCAGAGAGGCCAGTGGCAGAGAACAAAACTAATATTATTCTTATTATCTTGCTGAGGCGTACAGGTAACATTAAATAGACTAAAATAAAGGTAAAGTTGTAAATACAAGTAAAGATTCTAAGGGTATAGGTTTTATCTTCTAATAGCCTCCTTCCCCACCTTAGGTTCCCTTTTTTATGTGAAATGAGATATCTATTTATAATTTTCTGAGAGTGGCATAACCAGTAAATAGAAGGAAGATCAAGAGTAAATTGGTAGTGTTTTAAATGGACGGCCGATGTTGAATCCTTTGATAATAGACAGTTTATTGGGTATTTGAATGTCTTAATGATATCAGAATTCGGTGATCTTAGACTTGTTGGATTTTTCTAGTTGAGCAGCTCGATTCAACTATAAGCATGTTGCATTTGGAAACCGTTTGGTAATCCAATTTATGGTTTGAACCTTCCGAATGCGCTTCAAGTATGTGATTTGGTCTCATTTGAGCTCGGATTGAGTCGAATTTGGTGTCGTTGGGTTCGTATTTCCGATACATTCAGTTCAACTGTAAGTTTGCTAAAATCAAATGGTCTTGGATCTAATTTTTGAAATTTTCAACTTTATTTTGCTTCGAGATTCGTGCCCGATCAAGATAATTTTTGATGATATGTCAAACTTCATTTTGGATTTTTTTACTACTTTTAAAACCAACTTTTTAATACAATTAAGGCTTCGTTTGTGACAGTTTTTTTACTACTCTGTAAAAAAAAGCCATCCCAAACCAAACCTAAGAATAGTTTTCCTTTTTTATCTTATCAAATTAATGAGTTCAAATTGTAGCGATTGATGCAATGACAATAAAATTTTTAGATGAGAGCCGTTGCTTCAACTTCCACTTCTTCCAGATGTTCAAATCCATCGGCTATAGCAAAGTTGTCCAAATAGATGTAACCGCCTATCCTTTCTTCTTTGATAAGGTAAACGTCTCAACATTTTAATAAAAAACTAAAAGTAGATTTATGGTGTTGATTGATCAATTGAGCACTTTAGATCTATTTCAACTCGGTGAATTGTCCATTGCATTTCCTCAAGTTTTTGTAAATTATTAAAACAATGAAGATCAAGAGAAAGCAGACATGATTAAAAGAAATTTAATTGAGAGTATAAATGTACCTTTACAATATCATTGTACTGTCTTGCAATTGAATCAAAGTATGGATCTACACCTTGATATTCCCTCAGACGTCTAACCTTATAAGAGGAGAATATGAGAAACAGAGGAAAAGAAAGCAAACAACTGATCAACAGTAGTCTAACCAGAGCAGATTACACCACATGGCTGATAATGATGTTCAAAATTTAAAACTTGCTTGATTTTTAATCTACTTATATGACTCTGAAATGCATGAATTCTTACAAGGACAAACTTATCAAATAAAGAGACCATACCACTTTATTGTAAGCAATTGATGTTTCCTCAGTTGCCTCAACAAGATACTTTCTGCAAGGGATGAAAAAAATGATGACCTCAATTTAGCATTCATTGTTTGGCATCTTTTACAAAGCCAAATTTTTCTCAATAAATAAAATAACACTTTGATGATATAGATTATCACTCAACTCCCACAATAGTCAAAGCATGCAAATAAAATTACAAGGAATTTTAAAGGCCTAAAGATGTCTAAGCCATGCAAAAGAATTTTTTGATATCCGGAACAAATAATTAAAAACAAGTATATCCGACAGAAATCCTCTAGGTATCAAATGCATAATATCAATGGTAAGAAAACCAGAACTTGAGGAGAACAAGTCAATCCAAAATGTGGATACAGAGACTGATGATCTCTTACTCTTCCAGGGTTATTAGCAGAAATCGCTTGCTAATACTCCTCAACCATTTCTATTGCTTGTCTGTAGACAGTCTGCAAGCACCCAACAACAAACCCCATTGGAAACAAAAAAATTGAAGGAATTAAATCACGCCATATTTCAATTTCAAGATAATTTCATAAAAAAAGTTTCATTTTTTCATCCAAAATAAAATGCATCATGACATTTTAGCTAAAGAAAGAAATATAAAACCCTAATTATATAAATATCGGTATACGTTAACACAACCTCTCTCTGGACATCTCCTCCCTCGCCTTCCATTTTTGCAAAAGAAACCAACAAAGATCAAACAATTAAACCAAAAATGGTATCCAAAATTAAGATTTTCTTCAACAATTCTGTAACAGAGATGAAGGGAGTTACAAGATGGAGTTCCGAATATGTGGATTTGGAGAGGTAGGATCCATCGGGGGTAAGATAATGGTGCTCAAGTTGCTCGATAAGCTGAGATATGTCGGGCAGCGTATTCTGAGCGTTCCATGGCCTGACCATTGATCACGAACAGTGGGAGCCCAATAGGTGCGAAAGTGTAGAAAATAAAAAGAAAAAAATTTCTTCAAAATCAAGGTTAGTATTGAAACCGTCAAAAACATTTAAATTTTTTGAAGATTTTTTCTTAAAATTTTAATTTAATTGCAAAACAATTAGAACTCTAAAGGGGCATATATATATATATATATATATATATATATATATATATATATATATATATATATATATATATATATATATATATATATATATATATATATATATATATATATATATATATATATATATATAATTGTAGAAAAAATTAAAATAATTTCATATTATATAGATATCAAATTTAAAAGGATGTGAGTCACCTTCAGCTCCTTATTGATTCCACCACTATTATTCAAATCTAAAGTTAGTAGACAACATCTTTGGAGGTTTATTATTATTAGTAAGATTTTATCAAGTTTTAATTTTTCCTTTTTTTTTTTATCTTACCGAGTTTTAAGAATTGCTAATTTAGGGTTGGGCTTTGATTTTCACATAATATTCATAATTTCATTTGGCTAAAATTTTATGTTTGCTTTCTTAAAAAAAAAAAAAACATTACAAAAAAACATTATTTTTTACAGCAAAAATAATTAAATTACTTTCTTATAATTAACTTTATAAAATATTATAACCATCTCAAACAAAATTTAATCTACTTGCTTTTTTCCTTTAAGATAGAACTTATGTTATATTTTTAATTTAATGTTCTCGTGGCATTTGTTGATTGGTTATCTTTGAATGAATTTAAAATTGCCACATCATCAAGACTGATTTGAAGAGACCAAAATAAGACTTCGTGTCCAGTTTTTAGCAAAATAGATGCACAAGTGGATGCAACTAATTTAATTACTACATTTTTAATTATTATTATTTAAATAGTACTTAAAGCTTCATTTGAGATAATTTTCTCATTAATTTATAAAGAATTTTTCTAGTACAAAAATTTCAAAATTCCAAATATTTTTATACTAAAAAATTACTTTATAAAACAGTAAAAAGTTATCCCAAACGAAGCCGAAATTTCATAAATACAAGAAAATTTTATCGCAAATGAATCCTAATTCTAATCATTAAGGTCATAAAATACTATTATGACTGATTACAATTTTATATGACAATCTTATTTTACATATATAATACTAATATAAATTGCAATGAAGCAATAATATATATATATATATCAACAATTATAATACAATACAATCCGATTTTATAAATAATAAATTAAAAGAATTCCTTCGTTCATTATCCATCCAATAATTGTTAACAAATAACATCAAAGATATTTTGATCAATGTGCATGAGATCAATGGTGAAAGCGGAGAGAGAAAGCGAGGATGGGTGGCTCTCAATAGAATTTTTATTTGGTCCGATCACATGACGTAGCTCTTCATTTGGCCGCCAATAGAATCGCGCCACGCGTTTTCACTATTTACCGCGTGACCCGACCACCCGACCCGGAACGGACCCATGATTGCTCGGTATTGCTAGATATTAGTCGATTTTGCTCAGCAATAACCAATACCGAGCAAATACCTTGCAATACCGAGTTTTTCTCGATATTTTCTAGAAAAAACTCGGTATTGGTCTTCACAGAGTGTATTTCTTGTTATTGTCAAGCAATATCTAGCAATACCGAGCAAATACCGAGTAATACCTAGCAATACGCGAACATAGAAATCCCAGGTTCCGGGCCGTGTCAAGTCGCCGGGCCGCGCGGTAAAAAGCAAAAGCACGTGGCGACATGTTATTGACGGCCGAAGGTAGCTCTACGCCCGGTCATAGGACCTAATAAAAGTTCCTCTCAATATCTAAGACTTAATTTGAGGCAATTTGTTATTACTTTTTAAATAAGTTTAATTTTAAAAAAAAATCTACTAAAAAACTGCTTATCCCAAAAGAAGCCTTGAAGAAAATTTCAGTCGGAGGTTATTTGATTGGTCGAAGTTCGACTGTGGGCAAGGCGAACTTTCGATGTTGTGATAAGATTGAATGAGTCATAACTTGTTTTATTCTTGAAGAAATGGCTGCTTCTGCAGATGTTTTGTCATTTGCTGCATGGAGAATTCTTTGGAAAATCAGGAGAGGATCGTCGTGGCTGACAAGTAGGATGATGCATCTGGGAAGAGAAAATCATGGTTGATATGAATGGTGAAAAAGGAAAGAAGAAGAGGAGGAAAATATAAACTGTGTGAATTAGCACACAAAAATTAAAAATCACATAGAACTTGGTTTTGAAATTAGAGGGGCTTATGCCCTTTTTTTTGCTGTCAACAGTTCCTAATTATTTTTTCTTAAAAGCAATTTTTTAAAAAACAAAATTTGAAAAAAAAAAAGAAAAAAGAAAAATCCATACAACTTGAATAAAAATTTTTTGCTGACTATTTTTCATTTTTTCTTACCACAAAGGCTATACTTCCATAAACGGAAAAAAAATATTTGAGAACAAAGATATAATAAATTATTTAGAAATACCCTCAATAAAATATATTAAAATAGTGTATATCTTTTGTTGGTATGTCCATGAACTCCTGAGGGGAGCTCTTCGCTAATTCAACCCTTGCTAGGATCTTTATTGTGAAGTTTGACCCACGACTAAGTTTGTATGGTGCACTTTTTTTGTTTGGTAAAAATTAGGCTCCATAGGTTAATAATTTGAAGTCCCATTAGAAGAGATGAAGATATTAATTTTCTAATAAGAAAATAACAATTGCACACTGTATAGCTTGGGTCTTTGGCAATTAGGATGCATATAAACCTTTTAAGTTATGCATAAAGTGAATATTTGTTAGTTATATTTTAAATGCTTAGAATATCATCCTTTGTGGAAGAAAAGTATGTACCATTATCCATTTGAATATTAAGAATGGGAAAAAACATCTTAATAATAAGAGAAATCTTTGTTAAAATGAAGAAAAAATATGCTTGATATGCTGTCTCCAATGTAGTCGAAGCAATCAAAAGTCTAGAACAAACATCTGCAGCGCTTTCTCCACCTTCAACTGATGTAAAATGATCCTTCTCATAAAGGACCCATACCTATGCATGTTGTTAACAGATATTTATAAATTAGATATTTAACGGAAAGAGAATTAGGCAAATTACATTACTATCACCTGCTACAATGAATTCTTATACGATTCCTAGATTAGCGAGGACAAGCCCCACATAATGACTCATTAAACAAGTATTTAATATCAGAGTGTGATTATAGATAATTTCCTCCAACCTATGTTTTCCTAAAAATTATTAAACAAAAAATAGTGCATTTTAAAGGATTATGCTAGAAAACAAGTATTTGGTGTTAGAAGTACTCTCATTAATATTTTCCTCCAATGGCAGTCTGTAGTTCAATGGATTGTGCTAATTTGTTATTTTTTTTAAATACCATAAAATGTATTTCTCACAGCTTAAACAAACACACATATACATCTAGAATGATGTGAACTATCGATATTTACTGCAAACCCAAACCCAAACCATATTTATACATTTGTGCATGCACAAACTACTTTGAAGGTGTTAAAAAAATGCATCTCTCAACATGCAAAAATAGAGCATACGCATGATTTGCACCTCACAAGGGCCCAAGTAATAGGGTGCACCCGGTGTATAAAGCTCCCACAAATACAATATCCGAGTGTTATAAGTGAAATATTAAAGCCATGCATACTTACGAATTTGAAATATAAAACATGCCAAGTTATTGCCTATGAAAACATAGTTACCAAAGAAAAAGCATTTCATATTGTTCATATTTATCATCCCAACCTAAAGTGTACATTAACAAGAGAGGCTTACTCAATATTGCTTTCATTTCACATTCCAACTCATTACACATGTTGGCTACAAATCAAATATCTAGCCAACTAAAAGTATGTCAATAATCATTTGTGGTAACACTGACATCAATAAACGATAGACGAAAGTCTAATAATACTACAAGTGACTTGCTAGAAGAGTATCATGCCATCCTTGATACTTCGTTCCTAAGGTAGAACAAGAGCCAACAATATCGCAATAACACTAAGAAAGGAAATAATCACATAAGTGTGTATGTATATGTGTGCATGCATATCTATTTGACATTGAAACTTTGCATAGATGATACCCATGAAAAAAAAAAGGATAAAGAAGATCGATGATCCCTTTAAGGCATTTGACCAAACATCTAGCATACGATGCTTAAGAGGCCATACAAAACAATCTTTTTTAAGTCATGCCACCACATCACACCTACCTTTTCTAGAAAAGAATTTAAGTAAAAAGGCATTCCAACTAAAAGTAAATATCTCATTCACATATAAGAACACTTGTCAAGAAGGAAGGAAAAAAAAAATCTCAGCATTCACTTTTTGCATAGATGCTATCTTGATGCCAAAAAAAAAAAAAAAAAACTCAAAACATGATTTCTTGACTCCAACAATTCAGCAAGAATCATCAACCTCCTTCTAAAGGAAAGGGAATAATCTTTAACACATCGTTTTCCAAACAAAGAAGAAGATGCGTAAGATAGAGAAGAACAGGAATAAAAAAAAGGGAAGAAGGAAATGGAGAAGAAGAAAAAGAAGAAGAAGGGGGAAAAGATCACCTTGCAAACCAAGAGAAGCCGGCGGCTAGGGCAAGAGACCAACTCGGCGTCGGGCTCGGTCCTGCGTGGGAGAAACGAAGGTAGGACGACAAGAGAGGGAGGGGGCTTCCTTTCGGTTTCTCTGGTTCCGAATGGGAGAAGCCGAGAGGGAGGAGGGATCGCACGAGTTGCGAAAAAAAAATGCCATTGCTAGAGCGAGGATTCTTCTCTTGAGTTATCCCCATGCCCTTGCGTTGAAAACGGAAGCCTCTGTTTTGCCTTGTCCTCGCATGAGAGAGCCAGCCTTCTGGATTCAATGCTTCGGGAGAAAGGCATGCCAAAGCCGAAAGAGGACTTCTTCTTAACCCCGTTATTCCAATGCTTCAGCCCCCGTTATTCCAATGCTTGCTGAAAGTAGGACTTCTTCTTTTTCTGCTGCGCCTGCTGGAGATCGCCGAGATCAAGCAAAAGCGGCTAGTTTGATTATAGCCGCTCGAACTAATTTCTTAATATACTCAGATGATTTGAATTAGATGAAAAGTTAATGGAACTTAACCTCAAAATAATTAAACTAGGGGTTCAAAGATTGTGCAAAATTCAAGCTCAAATAAGGTCTAATTCGACTCATTTGGGCCAATTCAGGTTCGACTTAACTCAACAAAATCAAATCAAATTAACATAGATTCAAGTCAAATCAAATCCGACGCTGCTAAAAAGAACTAATCCGACTCAATTGTACATAATCGAGCATGATCCAACTCAATTCTCGAATTGATTTAAGTTCAATTGGGTCCTATTAAATTAATTTAATAAAAATTGGACTTGAATTAAGTTGATCGAACTCAAATTGACGAATATTTGAATTGGATTAGACTCGACGGGGCTCCAATCAAATCGATTGGGCAAAGCAAGTGAAAGATGAGGTCAACAAATGTTTGTTCATAGAATATATTTGTTATTTACAAAATTAAATAAATTTGAATAAACTTTTAAAAACTATCATATAATAAAGAGTTAGAAGCTTGCTTATTTATATTCATGAATATGATCGTTTGTTATTTAATAAATAGTTTGTTGAGAAAAAGATAAAGATAATTAGTTTTTTATTTGATGCTTTATTTTATGTTATTGTATCAAATTATTATTTTTATATAGTTTATAAGTTTTAATAATGATTTATATTTTTATATGTATATGTCAAATGAAAATATCAAAAAAATATTTGGATAGATAGATTTAAACATTTTATATTAATATTTAATCAATAATCTTCAATATACATATCTTCTCCGTGTTGTGTGTTCTATCAATTTTTATGTTAGACAACAAATTCAAAAATTAGCTGATTAGTTTGTGCAGCTAATTAGAATAACAATCTAGTGGATTTATATTTCAAGAGTGCCGTTGGAATTTCAAAAGAAAAGAGTCCTGCACCACAATCTGGCTTTTGGTAATTGGATTATGTTAGCAATAGAAATATATTATATTTACCGTGTGCATTAGGCTCTCACTTACCGTACTTTCTTGTAATTTGTTACTCTTCTTGTTCTTTCCTCTTCTATATATAATCCACTGTAGTCTGACAATAATAATAAGAAAACATATTTTCTCTTCTACATCTTCTGTTCTCTGTTGTCCCGCCCTTACCTTACATGGTATCAGAGCACTGATTCCTCCCCTCCTCCCGTTCTTGCTTCTTCCTCGCCGTTCATGGCTAACTCATCCAATACCTCGTCCCCCAGCCTCTCCTCTGCGGAAGAAACACCACCGTCCAACCCACCATCAATTCCGGCATCATTAAAATTTCTAATGAGCCACCTCAAAAGTGTCGTCGCCCAACCTCTCAACGCCGACAATCACCCCTTATGGCGCTCACAGGTACTCAAACTCTTCAAAGCTAATGGCTATCAAGGATTCTTGGACGGCACCTCCCCTCCGCCATCCCAAACGACGACTGTCGACGGCACCACCACTCCTAATCCCCATTATGACGCATGGCTCTTACAAGACCAAAATCTTACTGCTGCCATGTACTCCATCATCTCACCCACAATTATGTCATACGTTCTCTCCGTCGAACATTGCGCAGAAATCTGGGCCATTCTCGATCGTCGCCTTCAATCAAGCACAAGATCAAGAATCATTCAACTCCGGCACGAACTTCACTATCTCACCATGAAAGATAAAACGATGTCCCAATACCTTCTTGACATCAAAGCCAAGGTTGACGCTCTTGCTGCCACCGGCGCAACCATACCTATTGAAGAAGTTATCCACTACACCTTGGATGGCCTTCCCCAAACATATCAAGCATTCAAAACGGCGATACGTACCAATCGTCAACCCCTTGATCTTGACGAGCTCTACACTCTCCTCTGCAGCGAGGAGCTTAATCTTGCTCACGAAGCTACCCGGGAGCTTCAATCCCTTCAACTCGCTGGAAACACCACGGCGCTCGCAGCCACTCGCGGTCGTGGTTGTGGCCGATCCTCCAATCGCGAACGAAATTCCTACAATACCAGATCCAACCCAAGCAACAACCGCGGCCCAAGAACCGCAAGACCCGCCATAACTTGCCAAATATGCGGCAAGACTGGTCACTCCGCAGTCAAATGTTGGCATCGACATGATGACGACTACAATTCCGAACAACCAACCGCTGCCTTATTCACCTCCCCGGCGACAAATTCCTCCACCGAATGATTTCTTGATAGCGGAGCGTCCTCGCATCTCACCTCCAACCCGAACAATCTTCACACCTCTCAACCGTACACAGGCAACACTCAAGTCACTCTAGGTAACGGTCACCAAATTCCCATTCAAAACATTGGTAATGGTCTCCTCCCTACCCCGCAAGGTAGCCTTCGCCTAACTCATCTAAATCTGGTTCCAAACTTATCCTTTAATCTGATTTCTGTTCACAAACTTACTCATGACAATGACTGTCTTATGACCTTCTCTTCTCACGGTTATGAACTCAAGGATCGGAAGACCCGCCGAACTCTTCTCAAGGGTCCGTCTATTAATGGTCTCTATCCAATTCAAGCCCCGCACCAATCCGCTAACGACACCTCGCAACTGGCTCTTGTCTCTATTCAGTCCGTCCCTGACCTATGGCATCGCCGTCTTGGACATCCCTCATCGACTACGCTCTCTCATCTTGCAAATCAATATCCGAATATCTGTATTTCTTCATTTAAATTACTTTGCAACTCATGTAAAATGGCCAAGAGCCATCGCTTACCATTTAATAAATCTCAATCCACTAGCTCGACTCCATTTTATATAATTCATTCGGACGTCTGGGGACCCTCCCCATTCATCTCTAACAATGGCTACAAATACTATGTCAGTTTTATAAACGATCACTCCAAATTCACCTGGGTGTATCCGCTCGTATTTGCCAAATTCTTAGAATTTCAACGCATGATTTACCGCCAATTTCAAGCTCATATCAAAATTTTTCGCACCGACGGCGGAGGCGAATACATTAATAAACATTTCCAAACTCATCTAACAAATCAAGGCATCATTCACCAATTTACATGTCCGTACTCCCCACCTCAGAACGGCGTCGCCGAAAGAAAGCATCGGCACATCACAGAAACCGTTCGCACTCTCATTTTCACTGCCTCCATCCCTAATCACCTATGGGTCGACACTCTTATCACCGCTGTCTACCTCATTAATCGTCTACCATCTCCAAACACTCACAATAAATCTCCTTACACGATTCTTTACAAAGCAAGTCCGAATTCCAGTCACCTCAAAGTTTTTGAATGTCTTTGTTACCCCTGGCTCAAACCGTATGCGGCCCACAAACTCTCGTCTCTCTCTCAACCGTGCGTATTCATTGGATATGCTCCCAATCAGAAAGGCTATAGATGTCTTGATATCAAGACCAACAAAATTTATGTGTCACCCCATGTAGTCTTCAACGAAACTATATTTCCTTTCTCCCAATCTACCGATACCACAATAACCACTACACCTCAGAACCTCCACTTACCACCTCTTCTGCTTGTTCCCTCCACCAGTCTACCTCTCTCTACTCATCCTCAAACACACACGCCTTCACATCACTTGGATCATCATCACACTGTTCCAACACCTGCATCTAGTAACCCGCAAACAACACCATGTCCCTCTTCACCTGTTTCTTAGCACTCTACCTCCATTCATGCCAAGCCTAACACCAATCACCCTGCTCAACCAGTCACTCACCCTATGCTAACCAGATCCAAGACCGGGCACAACAGACCTAAAACCATCTTTAATCTATCTTACATAATTCATACCGAGCCAACTACCTACAATCAAGCCGTCAAAAGCGAACACTGGCGAGCAGCTATGTCTCAAGAATTTCAAGCACTCCAAATGCAAGGTACCTGGGATCTTATACCACCAAATTCAAACCAAAATGTAGTCGGCTGCAAATGGACATACAGAACAAAACTTAACTCTGACGGCTCGATCGCCCGGTACAAGGCTCGACTTGTAGCCAAAGGATTTCATCAAGAACACGGGCTCGACTACACAGAAACCTTCAGCCCGGTCGCAAAAATACCAACCATTCGGGTTCTTATTCTCCTAGCCCTGCACTTCAACTGGCCAATTCATCAGCTCGACGTCTCCAACACCTTTCTGCACGACAAACTTTCGGACACCGTTTACATGCAACAACCTCAAGGATTTCAAGATGCTCTTCATCCAATCCTACGTATGCAAGCTCAATAAGGCGCTCTATGGACTCAAACAATCTCCACGAGAATGGTATGCCACTCTCTCTGCTCACCTTCAAGCTTTCGGGTTTCTTATAAGCTCGGCTGACCCCTCTCTTCTTACTTACAAATCAAAATCAACTCGGCTCTACATCCTAATCTACGTCGACGACATCCTTCTAACCAGAAACTCATCTACCGAGATTGACCGTCTTCTTACAAGCTTACACAAGCAATTCCAGATGCGCAATCTAGGTTCTCTTGCTCACTTCCTAGGAATCCAGACCGTTCACACCAAATATGGAATTCTTCTTCATCAGCAACAGTATGCCCACCGCATATTGGCTAGAGCCGGAATGCAGAATGCTAAACCGGTCGCCAATCCTTCTTCTGGAAAATCCTCCATCAACAACAATCCAACCAACAAATTTGCAAATCCTCATCTTTACTGTCAATTAATTGGATCGTTACAGTACCTCACTCTCACCCGACCGGACATACAATACGCCGTTCATCAACTCAGCCAAGCAATGCACCAGCCGCTCAACAGCAACTTCAATGCTCTAACACACCTACTCAGGTATATTCAAGGTACAACCGATCATGGTCTTCCTCTTTATCGCGATGAACTAACCTTGCAGGGATACTCGGATGCCGACTGGGCAAACAATATTCAAGACCAGAAATCAATATCCGGGTACTGCAACTTTCTAGGCAAATCAATGATTTCCTGGCGAGTCAAGAAACAAGCAACGGTTGCTCGCTCCTCCGCCGAAGCCGAGTATCGCGCATTGGCTGCTGAAGCCGCTGAATTGCTGTGGCTTCGTCAACTTCTTGAAGAACTTCACATTCCACAAACGGCTCCAACCACCGTATACTGCGACAACACCTCCGCCATTGCTCTATCCAACAACCCGATCTATCACACTCGGACCAAACATATTGACGTCGACTGCCACTTCATCCGTGATAGCATCAAGTCAAATCATCTCACCATTCATCACATCTCAACCAACGATCAACTAGCCGACATCTTCACCAAGCCTCTACCCACACGGCGATTTAAACTTCTATGCAACAAACTGATCGTCGCTCCCCCTCCATCAGTTTGACGGGGGATGTTAGCAATAGAAATATATTATATTTACTGTGTGCATTAGGCTCTCACTTTCTGTACTTTCTTGTAATTTGTTACTCTTCTTGTTCTTTCCTCTTCTATATATAATCCACTGTAGTCTGACAATAATAATAAGAAAACATATTTTCTCTTCTACATACTCTGTTCTCTGTTGTCCCGATCTTACCTTACAGATTATATATTTATATTATTACAATCAAATATATAATTAATTGAGTTTTAAAAAATCTCGCTTTTGACATCAACTTGAAAAGAAAACTCATATTTAAAAAAAAAACTTTATAAATAAGTTTGAATAAGATTTAAAATCATGTAATGTTTAAAGTTGATCCAAATTCATAAATTAAAGATGACCGGTAACTGATAATTAAAATTTTATTTTATTTTTGCAAACTCAAAAACATAAAACCAAAATTAAATAAAAATTCAATAATTCTTTCATTTAGAGAAATCAATAAGAAATTTAAAAGAACATATTAAAACCAAGTGACACATCGATCAAGTGATACAAACTGGTTCATGATGACATTGCATTCTTCACACTTCATATATATCAAACAAATAAGATATCATGCTGACATTGCTACTTTGTTATCTTTTTAAAACAAGTTTGCTTATGTATCAAGTAGAAATATAGATTTCAGGAATGTGAGCAATCTTGTGCCGATCGGGGCCTCCATCCTCTCCATAGCGCTTCTTTAACTCTGGATGACAATATTTAATTCTTAGACCTTCCAAAGAGGGAGGAAGGTTCGGTAATTCCTGAAGCATAGGAACGTCCCAAAGCTCCAGTTTAATTAAGCAAGGAAAGGCATGGTGTTTATCATTCCCATTAAATTTACTCTCAAGCAATTTTACTTTCGGCATGTTTTAAGTCTCAGTGACTTGAGGAAGGGAAGTTGCCCGAAAGGAGGAAGAGTTTCCCACTCCTTGCAACCTGTCAAATTGATTTCCTCTAGATTGAAGATCATATTGACATTATTCATCCATATTGCAGACCTTGCACCCCAGTAACCATTTATGCTCAGCTTCCTTAGACAATTTGGTGGTTGAAGGTTGTCGAGCACGTTCTCATATAAAGCAATTTTCCATGAAGCGATTTTCCATGAATCAGATCTTGTCCAACATAAGGTCAAATCTGTGAGCCTCGTCTTTTCACATAATTGGACATTACGAGCCTCCTCGGTGTCCTTCACATATTCAAGGCGGTTGATTTTTAAAATGCAAAAATCATTCATATTCTTCAACTCCCCAATTGATCTATAACCACTCACAACTTGTTCTGGACGAGACTTTAGCTTCCCAATCCAACGTATCAATGAACTGTAACTCTTGGGCAATTTCATGTAACGCAAGTTTGGAAGGCTATTAATGTCATGTGGTAAAAAATCATCAGCTTTATGTCGACGTTCCCTTGGTAAAAAATCATCACCTTCATGTAGACGTTCTACCTCCCCTGGGCTATCATATATTAAGTATTGCAAGTGATACAGATTACTTAGAGATCTTGGCATCGTAGTCAAATTATAACCAACAATCTTTAAGCATCGAAGATGTATCAAATTTCCAATTTCCTCGGGTATCTCTTTCAAGTATGGAGCACATACATATAATAAGCGTAGGCTTCTTGATGCTCTGAATATTTCAATAAGTGCACTGCAAATATCCTCATTAAAAGCTTTATAGAACAAGAAAAGAGAATGCAAATGTTTAAACTGCCCAATTTTTTGTATGATGTCTGGATTTGTAGTTTCAACAAATAAGTATCGAAAAATTTCAGAAATTTTGAGAGATGACTCTTCATCATCCACAAATTTACCGCATATCTGTGCAAAAAATTTAGATGCCGACTCATATATTAAATCATGCATCTTATAGTGACCTCTGACCTGCTCAACTAAAGTTTTATTTACTAAAGCATCAAAATACCTTCCTCCAATATCCTCCATTGTCATTCCTTGAGATGGCTGAATGAAACCCAATGAAATCCACATTTGGACTAAATCATCTTTATCAAATGTATGATCTTGCGGGAACATACAACAAAATGCAAAACAATTTTGTAGATAATTTGGCAGAACTACATAACTCAGTCTTAAGATAGAATTGATAGAATTCTCACCCAATAAATTGCTTTCTAGAACTGTCCTCCAATGCCTTTCATCCAAGTCGTCATTCAGAACACCACCAATGACTTTAGCTGCCAATGGAGACCCTAAAAGCTTTTTAACTATCTCTCCAGCAATGACGTTTAATTTTTTATGATCATCATCAGAGGGGTTCTCTACACCAACAAATGCATGTAAGTTGAGGAGCCTCAAACACTGATCTTCCTCCAAGCCCTCTAATGTAAATTTTACCGTCTTCTCTTGAATGACCCTTGCAATCTTCTTTGCAACTGAGTCCATTCGAGTTGTTACCAAAATTCTACTACCAATTTTACCATCAGCCAGCGGGGTGAGCAACCTCTCCCATTTGCTCATATCCTGGTTCTCCTCCTCCTCCCAAATGTCATCCAGCACAAGTAAGAACTTTTTGGACTTAATCACAGTCCGAAGGCTATTTTGAAGTGCATGAAGTGAATTTAAATCATGTTTCTCCTCAAGAGATTCCAACATAGCTGCAATAACTTTTTTCACATCAAATTTGTTGGAAACATAAACCCACATTTTAAGTTCAAATTCCTTTGTCATATCATCTTCATAGACATGTTGCAAGAGAGTTGTCTTTCCCATACCACCATGCCCCACTATAGATAGAAGAGAAATATTTCTGTACCAGCTTGTCCGAGGCTCATTTGATGGCTTCCTCAACCACTGCAGAACAAACTCCTTAGCCTCGCCTCTACCGATGAGAGCATTTGTAGGCAAGGATCCTGTTTCACGTGACAACTCACGCTGCTGCTCCAGCTGCTCCTGCTTTGCGCCATCTAGAAGATGAAGAAAAGTGCTAACCCCAGCTGAAACTTTATCTAGTTTCTGCACAACCTGCTCCAGCCTCTCCAAGTTGGGATCAATCTTGACAGCACGTTCGGTAACTTTGCGAATTTTGGAAGCACTTTCCATCAGGATGCTCGCTTTGGAAAACGCCGCTCTTTTCTAAAAAAATTAGCGAGAAATAGATTATCAAATAAATATATTTATTTGCAACCAGTATCAAATAGGTAGCTGATGATAGAAAACGCACCTCTGTTTCCTCCATGTTTTTGGTCAGCTGTTGTTTAAACTTCATGTACTCAAACTCATCGAGCACATCATTTACCTCATCAAGAGCATCTCGCAGCTGCCATATCCATTCGTTGAGACCCGTGCTCTGATCGCTAATTTGTGCTTGGTTAGCCGCAAAGACGACAGCTTGGATTTTCGGGTGGTTTTGTCGCAGGCTTTCCAGCTCCTTCTTCATGCCCGTCTGCCATCTGAATTGATCTTTAAGGTAATCTTTACTGTAATCTTCAAGGTAATCAGAGCAAGTGTTGATGATCTTTCCCATGATTGGACCAGCAAACCATTCCGCCATCGAACAGATGATCGAGGTAGAGAGAGCAGAACAACTGAACAGAAGAAGAAACGGAGATTGATTGGAAGAGATGAAGATTAGATAGTCTCTAATATGAGACACAGAGAGAGAGAGAGAGAGAGAGAGAGAGAGAGAGAGAGAGAGGATTCAGCTGCCGCGAATCCGTAAGCCGACTGAAGTCTCTGACATAAAATAGGAAAGCTGAATGTATTTTAAAATAAATGCATGGTTTTGAAAATCGGACCGGACCGGCCGGTTCGACCGGTTCAACCGTGAACCGGTCTTACGGCCGGTTCGGTCTTCCCTAAGAACCGGGCTGACAACAAACCGGTCAAAACCGGTTTGAACCGCCGGTTGAACCGGCCGACCGTTGAACCGGTCCGTTTCTTAAGAACCGGCCGGTTCACTAATAATATATTTAAATATTTTTTTATATAAAATATTTAATTAAATATTAAATTAATTTAAAATATCATATATTTTATTTAATTAAAATGATTCCAAAAATTTTATTATATTATAAACTAAATTAAATATAAATTATCTAGCTTACATGATGCCATAATACCATGAGAGCTCTTAACCCATGGGTACAAAGAAAGGTATATAAACAACACAACATAAAACTCCTAAGTGATGTGGGACTAAACAACTAGTTGTTTTTTTGTTTCAACATTCAACAATGTGTGTATGTGACTTTTTTGAATGAGATCTTGTGAGCATTTTTTTTTTTGTAGAATATTTCAAATAAAAAATCATCATAATAATTTCTAAACTTCTTAAATTTATTATTAATTATATATTTATAATTATTTAAATAAAAATAATTTTTATAATTTTTAAAGTTCTAAAACTTTTTCTAAATACGAAATTAAATGATAGAAAAATAAAAATCTTAAAAAATAATATTGTATGACATTATAAATATAGTTTTATAATGTAAAAAATGTATATAATTATTTAAATTGTCATTATTATTATGTTAATTTTATTACTTTTAATTATATTATTGTTTATTACGTCATCCGGTTTGACCCCGGTTCGACCGGTCAAACCGGTCGAACCATGAACCTCTCATTCTTCCGGTTCGTTGTCCGGTCCGGTTTTCATAACCTTGAATAAATGAGATTATTTATTATTATATATAAAGTAAGAAAAATGAATGTTTTTTTTATAATTTGATACTAATTTATATTTTTATATAGTATAATAAAATAAATTTGAATAAAATTTTGGACTTTTTTGAATGAGTTAAATGGGCTTATTTAAAATTTTTTTAATAAATTTACATTATTAATATCAAATATATAATTAGTTAACTTTTTTTTTCTTGAACTCATGAAAAAAAAATGTGTACATAAATTTTATTAAGATATTATAGTTCTTATCTTGATTTAATTCATTTAGAGCCCTAAATATTAATCAATAATAAAATAAATTAAATAAATGGGTATTAGAGTTGTAAATGATCCTAAGTTAAGCAAACACCCATTATTTATTTGTGTTTGTCTCCTTCCAAAATTTGTTCATTAGATTTGAGGTCTTGATCGAAGTTATATATTATTTGTGAATACCATGTTCCAACTCGGCTTATTTGTTATGAAACAAAAAACCCCACATAAATAAGAGAAGTAGCAAAAAACTCCACTTAAATCATAAAGATTCACAACATTAGCAAGAGAATAATGAAAAATACATTTGAGTCATATAACTCAAACAAGAGTAGTAAGTCAAAAACTAAACTATTTAAAGTATGTCCAACAAATTAATTTTAAACACAAGAAATAGTAGATACATGAAGGAGAAATCGATAAAATTTACGAGTAAAAAAAGGACAGAGGGTGAAAAAAGAGAAAAGATTTTCAAATGGGTCATGTGATTCATATATATTTAATCATTTTTATCATTAATAATTTTTTAAATAAATTTTAAACATACTTCAACAATCAAGATTAGCCTTATGTGATTGAATTAGGCCAATTGAATTCATTTTAATGAAAATTTCATTTAATTGGATCTGAGCTAATTCAATTCGAGTTGAATGAGCTTAGTTTAAATTAATTAAATACAAATGAAATCTTATGCAACCTCATTTTGAGTAGACTTGGCTTAATTTTATTTGCTCTGACTCAACTCCAAAAATGAAACAATGACAATTATAAATTTGATCTTTAAAAAGAGGACAATAAAGCAAAGAATTACCCATTGCCAAGAACATTATGGTTCTTGATAATGAGTTCTTCTGTTTCAGCGGTAATTTTATTCCTAACATATTCAAGTATAACAAGAAGAATGGTAGAGAAATAGCTTTTGCATAATCTGAAGAAGATCCTCTTTAGAATGAGTTTTGATTCCACTCAGTTTAAAATTTCATCACCATAAGTTGCTTTTTATATGAATAGCAAAAGCTGATTGCGTTTTCTGTTAAAACCTCCGATTAATGTAAAATAAAATTAATATAACTTTTTCATTATATTTTAAATATTTAATAAAATTAATGTAAGATATTAAAAAAATTAACATGATGAATATTTTAACTATTATATTTATTTTAAATGATGTATTTAATTAACTTAAACATAAAAATAACTTAAAAATTATTTTTTTATTAATTAATATACATTTAAATATTATTAAAATTTAACTTCAAATTAATATACTTATATAAAAATATAACTTAAATTTACTTAATTAATTAATTAATAGAAATTTTAAATGATGTAATTTTAATTAACTTAAATATAAATTAATATATATTTAATATACTTTACTAATTAATATGCTTTTAAATATTATTAAAATTGGTATAATATAATAATATATTAATTTAATATTAAAATTGCTATAATTTAATAATATTTAATTATTTTCAAAAATTGATATATATATATATATATATATATATATATATATATATATATATATATATATATATATAATATTAAAAATTATTTAATAATTTTCACATAATATTTAATATTTAAAAATCTCTGTGTTTCTCCCCTTTCCTCCTCTCTCTCCTTCTCTCTCTCTCTCTCCTCTTGCATTTAGTTTTTTGTGAATACTAAGTTTTTGAATTTTATCTAATTTCTTATCTTAAATTTTCATTTTCTCTAAAATTTTTTTCTTAAAAACTTATTTCTAATTTTTTTTCTCAAACACATTCTCTTAATTTCAAAATTATTTTCAATTTATTATATAAACAGAAAAAATATTAAATATAAGGTAAATAAAGTTACACTATATACTGTATATGTGCAATTAATTAATTTTTTTTTGCATAGTTTTGTCATTATTTTCCTTCAAAAATACAAACATATTAAAAAAAATTGTGTCGAAATTCATAAATACTCATTTCCGTAACATTAACTCAGATATTTAACAAAATTTATAAGTAAGAAAACACATTAATACTTGCATTAAGAAACATTTACTACTCTAAGCAAAAAATTTTAAACAACGACATATTAAAAAAAATCAACAATATTTTAAAATTCTTTCTGATCTAACCTTAAAGATGGCAGAAAATTCACTTGGCTTGTCTATTTCTCTTCTCAACTCTCACTTTGTATTCCTCTCACCTCTCAAAAACCTGTGCTCTCAATGCAAGCCTGCTGCTATTTAAAGGAAAAAAAAAGGAATAATGTTAGCTTGTAGGGTCCGGTTGCAAATAAAGGAATAAGACCATTTCCAACCAAATGTCAAACGAGCGTTTTGGCGTCGTTCGGTCGCTCCAGCCGAAAAAAAACGTTCACGGCATTCCGCCAATTTAACTTGCGGGTGAATAGTGCAATAACGCACTATTCAACCCTACGTTAATTTTACTCTCTCAACCGGGAAAAACTGCGGCAAAGGAGAAATAGGATCGTTACCTAGTTTGTAGAAGCACAAATAAAAATGGGGGGACGTTTTCGAACTTTGGAGCAGAACCTCTCTCATTTTTACGTATTGGCGATATTTTGACGTAAAAAAAAATGGTGTCTCCATTGAAGATGCTAGGGAAGCTTTGCAGTTGTAGTCGGTGGGGACTTCGGTAAAGGTCTCCATAAGTCAAGTTTAACGGCG
>CM033699.1:4438553-4490538 GCA_019514585.1 Dendrobium officinale | reverse complement strand
TAATAATATATTTAAATATTTTTTTATATAAAATATTTAATTAAATATTAAATTAATTTAAAATATCATATATTTTATTTAATTAAAATGATTCCAAAAATTTTATTATATTATAAACTAAATTAAATATAAATTATCTAGCTTACATGATGCCATAATACCATGAGAGCTCTTAACCCATGGGTACAAAGAAAGGTATATAAACAACACAACATAAAACTCCTAAGTGATGTGGGACTAAACAACTAGTTGTTTTTTGTTTCAACATTCAACAATGTGTGTATGTGACTTTTTTGAATGAGATCTTGTGAGCATTTTTTTTTGTAGAATATTCAAATAAAAAATCATCATAATAATTTCTAAACTTCTTAAATTTATTATTAATTATATATTTATAATTATTTAAATAAAAATAATTTTTTTATAATTTTTAAAGTTCTAAAACTTTTTCTAAATACGAAATTAAATGATAGAAAAATAAAAATCTTAAAAAATAATATTGTATGACATTATAAATATAGTTTTTATAATGTAAAAAATGTATATAATTATTTAAATTGTCATTATTATTATGTTAATTTTATTACTTTTAATTATATTATTGTTTATTACGTCATCCGGTTTGACCCCGGTTCGACCCGGTCAAACCGGTCGAACCATGAACCTCTCATTCTTCCGGTTCGTTGTCCGGTCCGGTTTTCATAACCTTGAATAAATGAGATTATTTATTATTTATATATAAAGTAAGAAAAATGAATGTTTTTTTTATAATTTGATACTAATTTATATTTTTATATAGTATAATAAAATAAATTTGAATAAAATTTTGGACTTTTTTGAATGAGTTAAATGGGCTTATTTAAAATTTTTTTAATAAATTTACATTATTAATATCAAATATATAATTAGTTAACTTTTTTTCTTGAACTCATGAAAAAAATGTGTACATAAATTTTATTAAGATATTATAGTTCTTATCTTGATTTAATTCATTTAGAGCCCTAAATATTAATCAATAATAAAATAAATTAAATAAATGGGTATTAGAGTTGTAAATGATCCTAAGTTAAGCAAACACCCATTATTTATTTGTGTTTGTCTCCTTCCAAAATTTGTTCATTAGATTTGAGGTCTTGATCGAAGTTATATTATTTGTGAATACCATGTTCCAACTCGGCTTATTTGTTATGAAACAAAAAACCCCACATAAATAAGAGAAGTAGCAAAAACTCCACTTAAATCATAAAGATTCACAACATTAGCAAGAGAATAATGAAAAATACATTTGAGTCATATAACTCAAACAAGAGTAGTAAGTCAAAAACTAAACTATTTAAAGTATGTCCAACAAATTAATTTAAACACAAGAAATAGTAGATACATGAAGGAGAAATCGATAAAATTTACGAGTAAAAAAGGACAGAGGGTGAAAAAAGAGAAAAGATTTTCAAATGGGTCATGTGATTCATATATATTTAATCATTTTTATCATTAATAATTTTTTAAATAAATTTTAAACATACTTCAACAATCAAGATTAGCCTTATGTGATTGAATTAGGCCAATTGAATTCATTTTAATGAAATTTCATTTAATTGGATCTGAGCTAATTCAATTCGAGTTGAATGAGCTTAGTTTAAATTAATTAAATACAAATGAAATCTTATGCAACCTCATTTTGAGTAGACTTGGCTTAATTTTATTTGCTCTGACTCAACTCCAAAAATGAAACAATGACAATTATAAATTTGATCTTTAAAAAGAGGACAATAAAGCAAAGAATTACCCATTGCCAAGAACATTATGGTTCTTGATAATGAGTTCTTCTGTTTCAGCGGTAATTTTATTCCTAACATATTCAAGTATAACAAGAAGAATGGTAGAGAAATAGCTTTTGCATAATCTGAAGAAGATCCTCTTTAGAATGAGTTTGATTCCACTCAGTTTAAAATTTCATCACCATAAGTTGCTTTTTATATGAATAGCAAAAGCTGATTGCGTTTTCTGTTAAAACCTCCGATTAATGTAAAATAAAATTAATATAACTTTTTCATTATATTTTAAATATTTAATAAAATTAATGTAAGATATTAAAAAAATTAACATGATGAATATTTTAACTATTATATTTATTTTAAATGATGTATTTAATTAACTTAAACATAAAAATAACTTAAAATTATTTTATTAATTAATATACATTTAAATATTATTAAAATTTAACTTCAAATTAATATACTTATATAAAAATATAACTTAAATTTACTTAATTAATTAATTAATAGAAAATTTTAAATGATGTAATTTTAATTAACTTAAATATAAATTAATATATATTTAATATACTTTACTAATTAATATGCTTTTAAATATTATTAAAATTGGTATAATATAATAATATATTAATTTAATATTAAAATTGCTATAATTTAATAATATTTAATTATTTTCAAAATTGATATATATATATATATATATATATATATATATATATATATATATATATATATATATATAATATTAAAAATTATTTAATAATTTTCACATAATATTTAATATTTAAAATCTCTGTGTTTCTCCCTTTCCTCCTCTCTCTCCTTCTCTCTCTCTCTCTCCTCTTGCATTTAGTTTTGTGAATACTAAGTTTTTGAATTTTATCTAATTTCTTATCTTAAATTTTCATTTTCTCTAAAATTTTTTTCTTAAAAACTTATTTCTAATTTTTTTTCTCAAACACATTCTCTTAATTTCAAAATTATTTTCAATTTATTATATAAACAGAAAAAATATTAAATATAAGGTAAATAAAGTTACACTATATACTGTATATGTGCAATTAATTAATTTTTTTTTGCATAGTTTTGTCATTATTTTCCTTCAAAAATACAAACATATTAAAAAAAATTGTGTCGAAATTCATAAATACTCATTTCCGTAACATTAACTCAGATATTTAACAAAATTTATAAGTAAGAAAACACATTAATACTTGCATTAAGAAACATTTACTACTCTAAGCAAAAAATTTTAAACAACGACATATTAAAAAAATCAACAATATTTTAAAATTCTTCTGATCTAACCTTAAAGATGGCAGAAAATTCACTTGGCTTGTCTATTTCTCTTCTCAACTCTCACTTTGTATTCCTCTCACCTCTCAAAAACCTGTGCTCTCAATGCAAGCCTGCTGCTATTTAAAGGAAAAAAAAGGAATAATGTTAGCTTGTAGGGTCCGGTTGCAAATAAAGGAATAAGACCATTTCCAACCAAATGTCAAACGAGCGTTTGGCGTCGTTCGGTCGCTCCAGCCGAACGTCAAAGCATCCGCCATTTACTTGCGGGTGAATAGTGCAACGCACTATTCACCCACGCTATTTTACTCTCTCAACCGGAAAAACGCGCCAAAGGAGAAGGATCGTTACCTTCGTGTAGAAGCAAAAAAATGACGTTCGATTGGAGCAGCACCACTCCATTTTTACGTTTTGCGATATTTTGACGTAAAAAATGGAGTCCTCCATTGGAGATGCCCTAAGGAAGCTGCCGTGTAGTCGGTGACTGTAAAGTCTCCATAAGTCAAGTAAACGGAGAACAAGTGAGAGAGAAGACGAAGCTGCCACGTAGTTGATCGTAAGTTGACAGTGAAAGACTCCCTTTAAAAATAATAAAGTGTATGTATTTTAAAATAAATGAGAAGTTTTATTTTGATGGGAAGATAGAAGATGCTGCCGTGCTGCGTAGTCGACGACTGAAAGTCTTCCTAAGTCAAGTAAACGGAGAATAAAGTGAGAGAGAAGCCGAAGCTGCCCTGTAGTTGTAAGTTGACGATTGAAAGTCTCCATTTTAAAATAAGAAAATGTATATATTTTAAAATAAATGAGAAGTCTTATTTTTATGCGAAGACAGAAGCTACCGCGTAGTTGAATGAGTTTAGTTTAAACTAATTTAATACAAATGAAATCTTATGCACATCCTCAATTTGAGTAGACTTGACTTGATTATATTTGCTCTGACTCAAAAATGGAGATATTATTGTGTGCGGATACCGAATGGGAGAGAATTGTTCATTTTTTTCTCTTTCTACAATAAAAATGCAGTCAAAGTGCAGTTATTGTAGCAGATGTGCTTTGACTGTATTTTTACTATAAATAGAGAGAAAACTGGACGGTTCTTTTCGTCCGGTGTCTGCACACACATGCGCGGATCCAACTTCTTTTTTCAGGGTGTGCAAAAAAAAATTTATTTTTGAGGGTGATGTGCGAAGACGCGTAGGAATGATAAAATTAGGGCAATAAAAGATTTTTTTAGGTGGGGGGCGCAAAATATCCAAAAAATTTTAAAACAATCCCTTTAAATATTTAATTTCTTTTAGGGTGGGTATTTGCCCACTCTAAGATAAAGAGGGGTCCACCCATGCACTGATGCACACAAAATAAAAAGTTCCAAAAAATGAGACGATGGCAATTATAAATTTCACCTCTAAAATGAGGATATCAAAGCATAGAATTGTTTATTGCCAAGAACATTACAGTTTTTGATAATGAATTCTTCCGCTTCATCGGTGATTTTATTCATAGCATATTCAAAGCCAACAAGAAGAATGATAGAAAAATAGCTTTTACATAATCTGAAAATTTATTCGTGCCCGATCAAAAAATTAATAAAATATATATAACTAGTAATTTTTTTTTTAAAGATTTTAAATTCAAATAAATTACTATAAAAATAAATAAATAAATATTATAGTTCTTATCTTGATTTAATTCATTTATAATCCTGAGCATTAATCAATAATGAAACCAAGTATATGGGTAAGTGGTAGGGCGGAATTTTGATGGAGGAAGACAATGGTATTTGAGAAAATGAAATAAATTTTAAATGGTAGGTGTGTAAATAGAAGATGAGTAAACAAAAAATTTTAAATGCTATGTATGTAAGAAAAAATATATTTTTTTGAAAAAAATTTGGGGCGAACTCATTTCATTCATATTAAAGAAAATAACAAGTGTGATATAAAATAAAAACAGGCAGTAAGTAAGGATGCTCCCACAAAAACGAGCAGCGGACCAAGAAAAAACCACAATTTGATTTATTGAATAATTTTCTGCTTTTGCTGGAAAGTTTTCCTATCTTCACATGCAGAAAGACTTAATACTCTTGCTCTTTTTTTTTTTTTTGGGGGGGGGGGGGGGGGGGGGAAATTACTCTTGCTCTTTCACAAAGCTCCATAAGCAGGTCACATGACTTTAAATTGTCTGCCACTCTCCTAAATTTAGTTTACTTAATGGCATCAATTTATTTGACTCTAATGTTTGATGATGACTGCTCAATTCATTTGTTTGCAGAAGATACCATGTGAGAGAAAAAAAACCATCAATTCATTTGGCTGGTAATGGTCAAATATGGCGTCGCATAAGCGATAATGTCAAGTCAAGTAAACCCGCATTTGGACAGTTTTTTTAGTGCTTCCTAGTTCCTACCTAATGCACTTTTTACTTTTTAGTGTAAAAAAATTTATTAAAATTTCATCACAATTAATTTGGTTTTTATTTGATAAGCAGAAGCTCAAGTTTTCAACGTAACATCAAGCGAGTGAATGAAAATAATAATTGATATATCATCAAAATATTTCCTTCACCGGGCACAAATCTCGAGATACTCAAACCACTCCCAACTTGCCCAATAAACGGTCCACAATCAAGGGAATCAACATTGGTCATCCATTCAAACCACTCCCAACTTGCCCTTGATCTTCCTCTTATTTATTAGTCATGTCACTTTTCAAAAATTATAAATAGACCCCTCATTCCTCATGAAAACTGGGAAGGAGGGACCCAAGGAGAGAAGGAAGAAAGAGAAACTAAGGTTCTCTTGCCACCAAACTCCTCGATCACTATCAGACTTCCGCTCGGCCACGGCTCGTCGCCGGACTTCCACTTGGCCACTGACAGACATCGGACTTTTGCCTGATACCAGATTTACATCGAAAGGAGGAGAAGGAAGAGAGAGAAACTAGAGTTCTCTTACCGACAGACTCCACCTCGACCATCGTCAGACTTCTGCCCAGCCAACAACTATCGCTAGACTTTTATCGGACCTCCGTCGAGCCCACAATTGTCGCTGGTGTTACGCAAGGCCACCAACTAACCCAAAACTTCTGCCCGGCTATCAACTAATGCCGAATTTTCACTTAGCTTCCAATTATTATTGGACTTTCATCCGACAACAATTTTTCTGACCATTTTATTTGCTCTTTTAGTAGTGATAGTATAGTTGACATTATTTTAAAATACAAGTTTATTATTGAAAAAGAATGTTGAGCATAAAAATAATAAATTTATATTTATCATTGGTCGTTATTTTTGTTTTTTTAAGGAATTTGAAACTCTTTAATGGTGGTGCAAGTAACATGTGCTAACTTGAATAAGTTTTAACTAGCTCTTGAGCCGAGCTCAAGAAAATCCAAGCTATGTATTTGTATCGGCTCAGTTTACCAACTTATTAGACGCTTTACAGAAATTTAGAGAATCAGTAGATGTGTTATTGGATTGAATTATTGACTTCATCAGTCATTTGAAAAGAAAAAAAAAATGCTTATCTACAAATGCAGTGATGAAATAATAACAAATTGGTGTTTTTCTAAAGAATTTGTTGATAAATTTACAGGAAAAACATGTAAATTGCATAAACTGTTGGAAATCAAATTGATTATCCAAAACAATATATTATTTTTCTTCTTACCATTTATAATCTCATTATAATACCTTTTGACACTTTTTTCCCCATAATAATCACAATCATAAACAGTTCATTCATTTTAAATATTAGGATAAAAAAGAAGTAATTCATTAATCATTTATATCTTTTTTAAACTTTATTTAGAATAAATTTCTCACTACTTTAAAAAATAACTTTTGAATACAATTAAGAGTAGTTTTCCTTTTTTTTTTTATCTCATCAAATTAATGAGTTCAAAGGGTAGCTATTGGTGTGCAATGACAATAAAATTTTTAGATGAGAGCGGTAGCTTCAACTTCCACTTCTTCCGGATGTTCAAATCCATCGGCTATATATATAGCTAAGTTGTCCAAATAGATGTAGCCACCTATCCTTTCTTCTTTGATAAGGTCAACTTCTCAACATTTTAATAAAAAACAAAAAGCAGATTAATGTTGCTGATCGATCAAGTGAGCACTTTAGATCCATTTCAACTTGGTGAATTGTCCATAGCATGCCCTCAAGTTTCTGTAAATTATTAAATCAATGAAGATCAAGAGAAAGTAGACATTATTAAAAGATACTTTATTAATTGAGAGTATAAATATACCTTTACAATATCATTGTACTGTCTTGCAATTGAATCAAAGTAAGGATCTACACCTTGATATTCCCTCAGAAGTGTAACCTCATAAGAGGAGAATATGAGAAACAGAGGAAAAGCAATTAGCATATGACATTTATATAACTCTGAAATGCCTGAAATCATACAAGGACAAACTTATCAAATAAAGAACTAATCTCCAGAAGCAATTAGCATATTTTCTTGTGCTTTTTTTGAGGCAAAAGACTAAGTGAGATGGGAATCATTATTTCAAATTATTATAATATACAAATTTCACCTTATATATGAGTCGGATTGCCCTTTGATTCTAAAAGTATGAAACAAATTATTCTATTTAAAGATTAATTCATTAGCTTGTTAAGGAAAGCTGGTCAAAAGGAAGTCATGATGAATTTGAGGAAATAAAAATATAAAAATGCAATAATGGCATGGACCATGACAAGTCATCATAATATGAAGATTAAATATTGTTCTGAATTTAGCACACTGTAAATAACACATAGATAGAAGAGTTTATAAATGATTGCAATTTTGTAAATGTAGTCGTCTATTCTCTCCATTCCTCCCTTATAGATCTACAACCATTTGCAATAAACATTCCTACTTGGGAATAACTAGTGTCACAATAGAGCTCACCCCTCTCCTGAAATACCAACTTTTGAAAAAGAACTTGTTGACCTTGGGTCTGACTTCCTATCCTCCATTCCTCATCCACATCTTCATACTCTTATTCATCACCTTGCACACTAAGAAAAATATAAGAGCTTCAATCTTTCTAATTTGGCCAAGCATGAAATCCTAAATATCCCCTCTCCTTGGCTAACCTTGCATGCAAATCTGATTCTACATATACTCACACAGCTGGGCCAAAACAATATTTTAGAGTAAACAAAATTGGTCAATTATTTTTCTTGCATATATAAGACCCTTTTCTTAAAAGTTTTGCAGGAAATTTTGTCCTTAAACTTGCCAAAGCTTTAAATGAGTGCACTTGAGCTTCGTAGCCCACTATTTTGGAAGTTTTGTATAATGGTTTCTAGTATAAGGTTTCATTTCATATCTACAAATCGATTTTCAAGTCTTTCTTATTACAATGCATTTCCTTCTATTTCTTCCAATACCATATCCACTAAAGTTATTTATGTAAGAGGTTCTTCCTTAAGAATTGAAAATTTGAGTTTTAGGTTTATACTCAGCTCAAGCAAATGGTTGCAGGTTGATTCCATGGCTTGAAAGAAGGGAGAAATACATGGTTTGTTCTTTTTCGGTACATAATCCAAGAATTAAAGGATAAATTCTAAATGAAGAGCTTCGGGAGCGGATGTAAGCTTGATTGAGGAAAATGAATAAATACTTCTCTTTTTTACCCCGAACTTATATTACTTGTAATCTTTACTTGGCAACCTTACTCTTGCTCACATACTATTTTAAGTGACTTGAGCATGTACAAATTCTTATTTGTTTTAAAAACACACAATTCAACAGCCACTCTCCCACGTCTGCTTGCCATAAAACAAATTCTAATAATTACACCTAATGAAAGAAGACGATTGGGGTTAGCCTGCTTTGGAAAATCTAAAGTATGGTGGAGAATATTTGTTCTTCATTTAAAGCAGAGCGTTCAGTTTATTTATTCTTTCAGTTGAACTAAGAAAAAAAATTGTCATACCATTTATTTTGAAATTGATTTAGAGCCACATGCATAAAACAACTCAATTTAACCTCCTCAACTCTCCTATGTTTACCTTCCAAACTTCATCAGTCAAAACTCCATAAATATAGAAGCAATACAAGTGTTTAGGGCATCTCCAATAGAAAATCTCATTTTTCACTCCAAAAAGCCGTGAAACTAAAATATGTCATGATTCATCTCCAGTCGAACTCCATTTTTCCCCCTCTTGCGAAGGTAACGGTCATTCTCTTCTTTCGTGCGTTTCTTCGGCAAGTTAGGTAGAGACAAAAAAATGACGAAGATTAACAGTGCAATGCCAATATTGGCGTCCTACTATTCACCCGCAATGAAATAGTGGAAGTTTTACGGTTTGGCTGGAGCTCGCGAGCAATGTCATTCAAGCGTTTGGAGTTCAGCTAGAGATGCCCTTAATTTGGTAGGATAACTTACAGTTTATCTATCATCAACATCTTTAATAAACTAAATAAAAAAATAAGGAAAAAAAAAACATTTTTACTACATTAAATGTGATAATTTCAAAACAACAAATACAAAAATAAATAAACAAAATAACATTTTGATAATATAGATTATTACTCACCTCCCATAATAGCCAAAGCATGCCAATAAAACCACAAGGAATTTAAAAGCCCTAAAAATTTCTGAGCCATGCAAAAGACAGTTTTAATATTCGGAACAAATAATTAAAAAACAAGCATATCCGATAAAAATCCTCTAATTGACATATACATAATATAAATGGTAAGCAAACCAGAACATGGGGAGAACAAGCCAACCCAAAATGTGGATACAAAGTTTGATGATCTCTTACTCCTCCATGGTTAGCAGTAGAAACCACTTGTTGATACTCCTTAACCATTCCTATTGCCTCTCTATAGATGAACTTTTATTTGGTCCGATCACAGGACGTAGCTCTACGTTCAACTGCCAGTAAAATTGCGCCACGCATTCTCACTATTTATTGCGCGCCCCGACAACCCGACCCGGAACGGACCCAAAATGGCTCGGTATTTCTCAATTTTGCTAGGTATTGCTCGGTATTGCTAGATATTGATCGATTTTGCTCAGCAATAACCAATACCGAGCAAATATCGAGCAATACCGAGCAAATACCGAGTAATACAGCGCAATACCGAGTTGTACCGAGTTTTTCTAGAAAAACTCGGTACAACTCGGTATTGCTCGGTATTGGTCTTCACAGAGCGGTATTTCTCGTTATTGCCAAGCAATACCGAGCAAATACCGATTAATACCTCGCAATAGAAAAACTCGGTACAACTCGGTATTGATCTTCACAGAGCGGTATTTCTCATTATTGTCAAGAAATACCTAGCAATACCGAGAAAATACCGAGTAATACCTCGCAATAAGCTAACATAGCATTCCTGAGTTCTAGTCCGGGTCAAGTCATCGGGCTGCGCGGTAAAGAGTAAGAGCAAGTGGCGACATATTATTGGCGGCCGAACGTAGCTCTACGTCCGGTCAGAGGACGTAATAATTGTTCCTTTATAGATAGCCTGCAAGCACCCAACAACAAACCCCATTGGAAACAAAAAAATGAAGGAATTAAATCAGGCCATATTTCCATTTCAAGATAATTTCATAAAAAATTCCATTTTTTCATCTAAAATAAACTGCATCATGACAGTTTAGCAAAAGAAAGAAATATGAAACCCTGATTAGATAAATATCGGTATACTGTATACGTATCAAGGCTTCAAAATAACGCAACATCCAACCCGACACAAAAATTTTGAGTTCGGGTCAATCCGAACCTGAAATGGGTTGGGTTCGGGTCCTAATTTTTGACCAGTTTTGAATTTTGGGTTGGGTTCGGGTTGACCTGAAAACCCAAAAAAGACCTGGTTTTGACCCAGAATACTATAGATGGAGCTTACTTATGGGATTTGGCCAAAGAAGCGCACGAAATGGAAAAACTGAGGGTCTGAGACCTTCACAACCAGTGAACTCCCGTCATTGCTTCCTATTCAAAATGTTGTGACTTCCGATCTGAACTGAAGGGAACGACGTCTAAGGAGCGAAGTCGAACAAAAAATGAGCGAACTCCCGTCCTGTCATTGCTTCCGATCAAAATGTTGTAACAATGCAACTTTGGACCTAATTGGAAGTGAACGTTGTCTAAGGTGGCAAGCCGGCAAGGAGCGAAGTCGAACAACAACGAAGTGAGGTGACTCCTTCATAGTGAGAGAATGCCTATCATTGCTTCCGATCAAAATGTTGTAACTGCCAATCTGTCCGAATGGGGACGACGGAAAGTCGTCCTCGTCCAAGGAGCGAAGTTGAACAACAAGCGACTCCTTCACAGCGAGCAAAAAACCCGTCGTTGCTTGAATTGCTAGCTTCCCATCAAATTACTGTAACGCCTCCTTCGATTTCGACTCCTTCACATATGCGGGTCGGGTTCAGGTCTGAAAAACTGAGCCCTTTGTAAAAATGGATCGAGTTCGGGTCGGGTCAAACAGTGCCGGGTCAATTATGGGTTGGACATGAACACGACCTGTGACTCGATTTTAACAGCCCTATCCTCCCTTGCGTTCCATTTAAGCAAAAGAAACCAACAAAAGATCAAACAATTAAACCAAAACTGGAATCCAAAAATGTTTCTAGAATAGATTTTTTATTAATAAAACTAAATATAATTGAATAAAATTTTAAAATTTGTCATATAATAAAGAGTTTAAATTAATATCGTTTATTTATATTCATATATATACATGTTTGTTATTTAATAAATAGTTTGTTAAGAAAAAAAATAAAATGATAATTTAATGATAATTAATTTTTATTTGATGATTTATTTTATGTTTGTTGCGTGTTAGAAAATACGCGGCGGTAGAGTTTGTAAATTCGCGTCTGAGCGTTGTACGTAAGTTTAACACACAAACAGGAAAAATGAATGAACACCAAGAGTTTTTACGTGGAAAACCCAAAAATGGGAAAAACCACGGGGCCTCGCCCAGTTGCAAATTTCCACTAGTGTTTTCGTAGATTACAAATGGCGGATTTCTTCCCACAAGTCGGGATAATCCAGATACAACTTGTCTTTTCCACGAAATTCACAAAATCCTGCGAATTCCCTGAGTTTCCTGAAAATCCGGCAGAGTTCCGGCGTCTTCAAGCGGCAGGAAAAACTCCGGCGGCGGTGGTCGAGGAGGTGAGGAATCTCCTATTCCCCTTTCTCCTTCTCCTTCTCTTCTTCCTCTCTTCCTTCACTTGAGCCCCTCTTGGTGTAGAATGAGGGCTATATTTATAGTTTTTCTGGAGTGGCATAGCCCGTAAATAGGCGTGAGATCAAGGGCGAACAGGGAGTGGTTTGAATGGACGGCCGATATCGAATCCTTTGATCATGCACCGTTCGTTGGACATTTGAAGGCCTTAATGTTGTCGGAATTCGATGATCTTGAGCTCGTTGGATTCGTCTCGTCGAGCCCTTCGATTCGAGTATAAGCTCGTCAAAATCGGAGACCGTTTGATAACTCAAATTGCGGTTTGGACCTTGCAACAGCGCTTTGAACCCTTGATTCGGACTCATTTGGGCTCGGATTGGGTTGATCTTGGTGTCGTTGGGTTCGTATTTCCGAGACGCTCAGTTTGACTGTAAGCTCGCTGAAATCGGAGTTCATATGCTCCCGAAATTATTTTTTGAAGTTTCCAACTAGCTTTTGCCTCGAGATTCGTGCCCGATCAAGCTAATTTTTGAAGTACGTATCAATGTTATTGTATTAATTTTTTTATATTTTATAAGTTTTAAAAATTATTTATATTTTTATATGTATATGTTAAATGTAAATATAAAATAAATAGTTGGATAGATAGATTTGAATTTTTTATATTAAATTTTATATTTTTATCAAATAATTTAAATAATACTTAAGGGATATATTACACCAATTTTTATAAAAATCTATAAATTTAATCATTCTTAATAATTAAGTTATATTCTTAAATTATTAGTATCAAATATATAATTATTTGAGTCTTATAAAAGCTTAATTTTGACTTGAATTTGAAAAGGAAACTTATAAATAAGTTTGAATAAGATTTAAAATTCAAGGAAAATTTATAATATGTTTGAAAATAACTGAATGAATTTGACCAATGTAGTGCTCAACTTAATTTTATTTGACAATCAACAATATAATATCTGACATTATAAATAACAATTTCATTTTTAAAAAATAAAATAAAATTTGCATTCAATAATCTTTAATATATATATATATATATATATATATATATATATATATATATATATATATATATATATTTATATTATTATTAGATTAAAAAATATAATTAGTTGAGTTTTTTTATTAAATCTCGCTTTTGACATAAAATTGAAAAGAAAACTTATAAATAAGTTTGAAAAATATTTAAAATTAAGTAATATTTAAATTGGATCCAAATTTGATAAGAAAGTAAATAAATGAACTTCATTAGGATAGTATTAAGGTCAATTTAGATTATTTATAGTCTTAAGCATCAATCAATAATAAAATGAAATTTGATAATATATTTATCTCAAAAGAAATTTAATAGCTATAAAAATCATCTCAATGAAATTTAAGATTATTATTATTATTATTATTATTATTTAGGTCCCAATACCATCATTAAAAAAATACTAATGAGAAAGTATGTGTCTAAAAAAAATCAATAAAGAAAATTAATGCAAAGGATGGCCGATCATTAAAATTTATTTTATTTTATTTTATTTTGCAAACTTAAAAATATAAAACTAAAATTAAATAATAATTCAATAATTATTTCATTTTGAGAAATTAATAAGAAATTAAAAAGAATTATTTAGATTTTAGTTGTGAATGATCAACGAAATATATAACGGAATCCGACCAAATCTATGTCTCCGTCCAAAGAGAAGGATATTCAAGGATATACCCACAACTCATCGAAATGACTTTACTTCGAGCCCTAGCCACCTTCAATGCTCTGGCGATTTCTGTGCGATTCTTACCTTCCTGCATTTTCCGCTGCTCTTCTTCCTGATTTTGTGTTTTTGGTTGAGATTTTGGATTTGGATCTCTTCCCTGCTGCTTAGGGGGGCCTCCGGCCCTTGGCCTTTTCCTTTCCCCTTGTGGAGATGGCCCCATCTACTCACCACGATGCTTGGGGTGGTCCGCCTCCAGGAACCTCTGCTCCTTCGAAAGGGTTGTTGGCTGATGGTAAACCAGTGTCTTCATCTCTCTCTTTTCGCGATGTTTTAGCTGGTTCGGTAACTCTGCTTAACCCTAGCTTGTCGTTTATGAAATCCACGGTTAAAGGTGTTCCCGCTTTACTTATGTCTGATGATGATATACTAAAACTTGCGCTTCCTTACTAGTTTACTCTTGTCAGAAGTTTACCGTGCGCAGACCTAACCTAGACGCTATACAAAATTTTTTTGGTAAACTTAAACTTTATGGAAATTTTTCTATTGGCATGTTAGATGCTAGGCATGTTTCTATACAGCTTTTGAATGACTTAGACTATAGTAGGTTGTTTGCTCGTCATTCGTATTATATTCTTAACTGTCAAATGAGGCTTCTTAAATGGACTCCTTTCCTTGATGTAAAGGAAGAGTCTCCGATTGTCCCCATATGGATTTCATTTCCTAATATGCGGTTACATTTCTTTAATGCTAATGTTTTACATGCTCTTGGCTCTATATTTAGTAGACCTCTTCAAACTAATCAAGCTACGGCTTCTCGATCACGCCCTTCTGTTGCTCGCATTTTGGTTGAAATTGATATAACCCAAAAACATCCCAAAGAGGTTTGGATTGGTTTTGAAAATGCGGGTTATTTACAAAAAGTTGATTTTGAAAACATTCATGATTTTTGTGTTCATTGTAAAATTCATGGCCATGCGATTGGTGATTGTTTTGTGGTTCATCCCCATCTTAGAATCAATAGTAAGGTCTCCAAAAACGTGGATGTTCTTGTACCACCCGAGCTTGAGTTGAATCCTGGAATTAAAAACTCTTCTGAAAACGATATTATTATACCTGCAAAGGATCCCATGCTTGCTAAAAATGACATAGATGGTCTTTTCCTAGATTCTTCCATAAGAATTTGTGGTAAAGCAAATAAAAATGAAACTTTAGAAGAGGAAGGAGTTGGTACGGAAACTAGCGGAAATAAAATGGAGGAAGTATTAGACAAAAACATGGTTGTGAAGCAAAAAAGGGCTCTTATCAATAACGGGGAAATTGATGTGGAAAATTTGGAAATTGAGGAAGACATTATTCAACATAAAAAGGTTAACTATGCTAGTGGGAGTGAAAGCACTTCTTCTAAAAAATTGATTGGCAAAAGGTGTAGTAATGAGAAGTTGGAGGAAGGTGAAGTGGGTAACATTGAAATTTGGATTCCTATGGAAGAATTGAAGGATCCGACCAAATCTATGTCTCCGTCAAAATAGAAGAACAAATTTATTGAAGTTGGGAACAATTCCTATTCTAAAAAGAAAGGCAAGAATACTAAGGGTATTTCTAATAGTACCCCAAGAATCACTAGATCTTCTACCCAATCCGCTAATGGTTAAAGCTCTCTTATGGAATATTAGGAGTGTGGGTGGTTCTCTATCCAAGGATACAGTCAAGAACTTGTTTAGGATTCATGGTATTCAAATGCTTGTTTTGATTGAACCCTTGATTGCTGCTAATAAGATCGATTATGTTAAGCGTCACTTAGGTTTTGATTGCTTATTTGGCAACTGTACTAATAAAATTTGGCTTTTTTTGGAATTATTCAGTCTCTTTAAATATTATTGTTGATTTACCTCAAGTTGTTCATATAAATTTTCTCTTTAATCAAACTACTTACTTTGCATCTTTTATTTACGCGGCTTGCTCTAGAGTTGGGAGGAAAATTCTTTGGAATCAACTTCATGATTTTGCTTCCACGGTGAATGGCCCTTGGCTTATTGGGGGAGATTTTAATTGCATCTCCAATCCCAATGAAAGGATAGGGGGTAAGCCCCCCAATGTTAACAATATAGAGGATTTTAATGATATGATAAGGCATTGCAATCTTCATGATATAGGGGTTTCTGGTAATATTTTTACTTGGAATAAAGGTGTTATGTGGCAAAGACTTGATCGCATTCTGTTTAATAATCTTTGGATTAACTATTTCTCTATTTCTCATGTTACTCACCTAACCCGTACTCTTTCCGATCACTCTCCCTTGCTTTTAAGTTTTTCTAGCGCCAAAACTAACACTTTTTCTCCTTTTAGATTTCAAAACATGTGGCATCTTGATGCTTCCTTTTTACAAATTGTTAAAAATAATTGGGAGGTGCCCCTTGCTCCTTCGGATAATGTGTCTGGTATGGTTAGATTTTGGTTTAAACTTAAGAGACTCAAGCAATTGCTTGCTTGGTGGAATAAATGTATCTTTAAGAATATTTTCACTAACATTTTGAAGGCGGAGGATGATGTGAACAAAGCTGAGTTGAATTTTATGAATGATTCTTCCTCTAATAACTTGTCTCTTATTAATGAGCTAAAACTATCTTATACAAGTTGTAGGAAAAGGAAGAAGTTTATTGGAGGCAAAAGGCTTCTTCTAAATTTCTTGTGGAAGGTGACCGTAACACTACATTTTTTTTATAATATTGCTAATCACAACAAAGTTAGTAGGCATATTCATAAAACCACTTTACCGGAGGGAAATATTATTGAAGATCCTGATGCTATTGCCTTTTCGGGGACCGAATTCTTTTTTAATCTTTTTAATTCTAATTTTTCTCCCATGTTGGACACTGATTTCTCTTTTATTCCTGCTCTTGTTTCTAAGGAGGAGAATAATTTACTCACTAAGAATCCTTATATGGATGAGATTTGGGAGAATTTAAATAGCATGAATGCTGATTCTGTTGCTGGTCCCGATGGCTTTACTAATAAATTTTTCCAAAAAGCTTGGGAAATTAATTTTTGGAACGATTATAGGCCTATTAGCTTATTGGTGGCTCTAAGTACCCAAAGTTTTTCACCACCACTTCTATTGCTCTCATTCCTAAGGCTCAAAAAATTAATTTTTGGAACGATTATAGGCCTATTAGCTTATGTTCCTTTTTCAATAAATTGATATCTAAAATTTTAATGGGAAGACTTGCTTTAATTCTTCCTAAAATCATCTCTTTGGAACAATCGGGTTTTGTTAAAGGCAAATCTATATTTGATAATGTCTTACTTGCGCAGGAATTAATTCACGATTTGGAGAAAAAGGTTGTTGGTGGGAACATTGTTTTCAAAATGGACATAACCAAAGCCTATGATAATCTTAACTGGGATTTTCTTTATGTTGTTTTACGTTTTTTGGCTTTAACTCTCAATTTATTAGATTAATTAAAAATAACATAGAATTCTGTTATTTCTCTGTTATTTTTAATGGTAAACCTCATGGCCTTAGACAAGGTGATCCCCTATCTTCTGCTCTTTTCATTATTGCTATGGAATTTTTATCTCGTGGCCTGAACCAATTTTTGAGAATGAATCCTAATTTGTTTTTTTGGATAGGGGGTGTTCTTCCTTTAACTCATATGAATTTTGCAGATAACTTCGTTATTTTCTCTAATGGTTCTAATCGGAATGTTCAAAAGCTTTCTAGGTTTCTTGAGAATTTTCAAAACATTAGTGGTTTAACTTTCAATAAAACCAAAAGATCCTTTTTTACTGCTAAATCGATTTCTACTTCTCGCATTCATAGTATTGAGAGAAAAACCGGTTTAATGATAAAGTCCCTTCCTATGAAATACTTGGGCACTCCTTTATTTAAAGGTAGAAAACCTTCCTTTTTTTTTATGACATTTTCACTAACATTCAAAAGAAATTTACTTCGTGGGCTTTCAGTTATTTACCCTATGGTGGTAGACTTGTTCTTATTAAAAACATTCTTTGCTCTATTCCTATTTTTTTGCTTCATACTGTGGCTCCGAATATTAATGTCTCTAAAAGGTTGGAGGTTTTTTTCAACAAATTTCTTTGGGGATCCAAGACCGACTCTAATGTTATTTTGTGGGGGTCTTGAAAGAATTATTCTGGTACTATGGAAGAGGGAAAACTGGGGTTCAAAACTATACAAGATATGGCTCATACCTTCAATCATAAACTTTGGTTTAATTTTAGAACCAAGAAGAGTCTCTGGGCTAAATTTATGGTTTCTAAATATTGTGGGATGAAGCATCCTTTAAATTGCTCTTTCAAATTGGGTGATTCTCCTAACTGAAAAAGATTATGCAACATTAAATGGGAAGCTGAGAAGTTCGTCCAATGGGGTTTAGGTTGTGGTAATATTTATTTTTGGCAAGATAAATGGTTGGGTAATTTCTCTATTGATAACCTTTTATATACTCGTTCCATCTCTCAATGCAAAGTTAAGGAATTTTTTATCAATGACAGTTGGAACCTGAATTTACTTTACACTTTGTTGTCTGATTTCATTATCAAATTAATTGTAAATATTACTATCCATTCGGATATGGATGATTGCATCTTGTCCACTTGTTCCAATGATGGGAATTTTAGCACTAAACATGTTTGGAAGTTAATTAAGCATCCTATGCTGACTAATTTCATTAATGTTGCTTTCTGGCATGCTAGTATCCCCCCTACTTACACTTTTTTGGTTTGGAGGATATTGCATAGTTATCTTCCTGTGGATTCCTTGCTTATTAAGAAAGGCCTTTTTATTGTGTCTAAATGTCAATGCTGATATCATACTGAAAGTTTACTTCATGTCTTTGTTCAAGGCCCCATTACGATGAAAGTTTGGATTTATTTTTGTTGCAACTCGGGCTTCCGAGTTTATGATTTTGATGATAACAAATAATATTTATTAATCTCTTATTTCTCCTAATATTTGCAGTGCATATGTCTTTCTATGTTGACTAATATTTCAGGTACATCATGCACCATTCTTTGAAGATTCAAGGCTCAAGATTACATAGAATTGGTTGTATTAAATGTGTCTGTAATTTTCATTTATTGAGTCAAGTCTTGTAATAATGTATGTTAGTTTGTTGATCATGCACACAAACAGAGGGAGCAAAAAATGATTATAAATATTTGAACTTTTCTGTTCATCGTACTGTACGAATTTATTTCGTACTGTACGATCTGGTGTAACAGAAATAAATTAAAATTTTTTATTTTTCCTGGAAAAATTATTTTTGAATATAACTAATCGTACTATACGATCACCATATCGTACTGTACGATCTGTTATAATTAGAAAGCCCGCCGTCCATTAAATTAGGCAAAAATTTGAATTTGAAAGGTTGTATAATCGTACTGTACGATCATAATCGTACTGTACGATGTTTAAAATATTGCCTAAGTTAATCCTGAGATTATTCAATCAAAACGGCTGAAATTTGTCATTTGGATCGTACTGGATGAACTGTATCGTACTGTACGAACTGGATCGTACAGCACATCGTACAGGACATCGTACAGCACTAACAGGTCAATTTCTGCACATCGTATTGGACGATCTTGCGATCGTACAGTACGATATTTGACGGCTGAATTGAGTATTTTTAGGGTTTTTTGAGCCCTCTATTTAAGCACTCTCATAAGACTTTGTAAGAGTCTTTTGGCAGCCATTGTGTCTTTGTTCTTTTGGAGAAAACTTGAAGAGAGGACTTGAAAGGGAGAGAGGAAAGGGTGAAGTTTGAGAGAGGGAGAAGATCCTTGGAGGGGGTTTCAAGGGAGTGTGAAGGAGATCACACGGTTGCTCCGGCGAGCTTGCACCTCAGTATCATCGGATTCAAGGTTCATCTTGAAGGAAGTTTTGGGAAGAAGAAGATCTCATTGGTGTCAAAGGACCCGGCTCCTCCGCCGCACCGGGGAAGGTGGAAGTGATTGTGTAAGGGCTTCTCCGCCTAGCTGTGGGGGCTAAAGGAGAATCACTAAAGGTTTAATTTAATACTCGGAGGGTGCCTCCGGGGAGTGGACGTAGGTCATGGTTTGACCGAACCACTATAAATTGGTGTGTTCTTTCCTTTATTTTTTCTGCACTTTATTTTCGCATTTATTTTTATTGTGGTCGATTGCGTGAATGAATTTGATTATCTATCTTTTTATTGTGAATGAAATTAGCTTCCGCATAAAGTCATAAAAAGAGATTTCTTTTCATTAAAGAAGTTTTTAATCATCCAGTTCATCCCCCACTTTGCGCATCTAGTAATTTCAATTTTGACAATTTATTCAAAGTATTTTCTAATTTTCATTTCACTTCCATTAATGAGGTTCTTACTGAATGGTTTATTAAGCTCAAAAGTCATATTCGCAATATTATATCTGTTTTGATTTGTTGGTATATTTGGGAGAGTAGGAATGCCTCTAAACATGAGAATGAAAAAATGGATGTGAATACTATCATTTCTAAAATTAAGCATAAAACTTATCAATTGTTTATGGCTAAGCTTCTTAAGAATGACTCTTTCAAAGGTTACCATCACTTGCTTAATGAATTTGGGTTGAATTTCAATTCTCCTGTTGCTGTTTCTAAAAATAGAATCATTTATTGGACTAAACCTATGGCGGGGTGTTTTAAACTCAATATGGATGGTGCTTATAATACTATTGGTGCTGGGTGTGGTGGCATTATTATAGATACTAAAGGCTTTGTCATTAAGGCTTATGCGGGTCCTTCCAATGCTATTAATTCCATTCAGGCTGAATTGGAGAGTCTTTTGTATGGGATTAAGCTCTGTAAGTCTATTGGGATTGATAATCTTTGGGTTGAAGTGGATGTTATGCTTATTATTCATTACATTAAAGGCCACTCTTCTGCCAATTCTGACAACTTTTATAAAATTAGAGATATTAAACATTGCATGTCTCTTACCTCTTTTAAAATTTCTCATATCTTACGAGAAGGGAATGAGGTGGCCGATTTTCTTGCCAAAAAGGGGTGTACTCTTGTTAATTTTGAGGAGTATGATGATCACAATCTTCCTACTGAAGCTCAAGATCTTGCTAGATTAGATCGTTTGAATTATCCTTATATTCGTGTGCATTAGGCTGCTTTTACTTTTCTGCTGTTCTTCTTTCATGTTTTGCCTTTATTCTGTTACTTGCGCCTCTTGTCCTGTTTTCTGTGGTGGGGTTTTTTCTAAGATTTTACTCTATGCCTTTTCTGTTGGTTTGCACTGCTGGGGGATTCTTATGCCTTGGGATCTCTACGTGTTTTATTTTCTCAATGTTTCTTTTGGGAGCTGTTTCGATTATGGGATCCTGGGCTCTCTGGATCCTAATCAGGATGATGCGGATTGGATTTTTTCGCCTGTGTATCTCTGTTATCTTGGTATTAAATGTTTCTGGGTTAATTCTAAGATTTGCTGTTTTGAGGTGTTTTGGATTTATCTAAACTGGAAACTCTTGGCTCTGTTTTGCTATTTTTTCACTAGGTTTTCATGTTATATTATCTTTAAGTCTGGTAACTGTATTCTCTTTGGGCGTCGTAGTATGAAGTTTTTGGGTGAGCTGTTCCTCTGTCCTATCCTTCATTGGTTTTGTATTTGTTGGGTGAGCTGCTCCTTTGGCCTTTCCCCTTTAATTTTAATGAATTTGGATTCTGGGATTGATCCGTTTAAATTTTCTGTGCGTCTTTTCCTGGTTTCACCCTATTCGCAGAATGGAAAGTGCTTTTTACTGGGATCTTATTTCTGCATCATGGGGGATACTAAGAACTGGGCTTGGAATGCCTTTAATGTTAATCACCCTATTATGTTACTTGTTTTGAATCTTGTGTTACAGGATCTGCTTCATTTGAACCTTTTTTGGACTCTTTCTTTAAACTTAGCCGTGGGTAATTCTCGATTGATGACTTTGTGCTCGTGCTATGATTTCTTATCTAAGCTCACTGAGGCTTCTGCCTTTGGCATCAAGGAAGTTTTTCTGCCTTTTTATCTCTTATCTTACGTTACCTGTAAGTCATTCTATCAATTATCCAAGTATACTTGTCATAAAATAATTTTTCTTTGGAGGTTTGTTTTTGTGCAGAGCTTTCGTCTTCGTATGTGCTGCTACAATGATTGCAGAGGGATCACTTCTTTTTGGAGCTTTGGGAAGGTGAATTACAATTTTTGCATGAAAACCGGTCTAATCATTGATATCTTCTTATTTCTTTTTTGAGTTCTGTTCTATTTTAGACCTAGAATGTTCTTAGGTTTTTTTGTAACTACTAGCATAAGGAACCAACGGCTTGCAGGTTTTATTTTATTTTTTGATGTAGCTCTTCTGAGCATTAGAGAGCTGGAGGTTCTTTTAAGGACCTTGTAACCGATTTTTGGATATTAACACGTAGGCTTTTTCGTGAGTTTTAATTAAAAAAAATGAAATATATAACGAAATATTAAAAAAATGAATAAATTTATATATAAAGGAACCATCAAGTGATGAATAAATAAAATTGAGTACATGGATCAAGTGATACAAACTGATGGTTCAAGCTGAAATATTATGCATTCTTCACATTTCATACATAACAAAGAAATAAGATGAGAAGAAACAAGTTTGCTTATGTATCCATAAGGATAAAAGGAATGTGAGCAATCTTGTGCCGATCGAAGCCTCCATTCTCTCGATAGCGCTCCTTTAACTCTGGATGACATCTCCCCCAAATTTCTAGACTTTCCAAAGAGGGAGGAATGTTCGGTAATTCCCGAAGCATAGGAACGCCCCCCGAAATTGTTAGACGTTCCAAAGAGGGAGGAAGGTTCGGTAATTCCCGAAGCATAGGAATGCCCCCCGAAATTGATAGACGTTTCAAAGAGGGAGGAAGGTTCGGTAATTCCCGAAGTATAGGAACATCATAAATAGATAGAATCTGAAGTGAAGATAAGCTTTCCAAGAAGGAAGGGAGAGACTGTAAGGATTTCAGCTTTTTAAATTCCAGCTCACAAAGAGATGAACTAACTCTCAGAAACCACTGCTCCGCCTCATTTGGAAATGAAACCACCTCATCATTATACTCAATACTCAGCTCTTTTAAGGAGGCGGTACTTCTCAATGGCTCCATTAGCAACACTGATGGATCACTTATACTGAGATTACTGAGCATGATATGGCAATTATTAGTGGTTTGCATTTCTCCGAGAGAGATCAGATTGGGGCACTTTCTAATTACCAAGTCTCTTAGTGCTGCAAGTCTTGATATTTCATCAGCCAGAGGAAGAGATGTAATGTTTGGACAGTCAGAGACCTTTAATGATTCAAGGGGAATAGGATTTGAATTGCTACAAAAATTCAAAGTCGTCCACCCAATTTTATATATCCCCAACCTCTTGAGCTTAGAAGGCAAAGAGGGCGACTCTTTCAACTTCGGGCAGTCATATAGATATAGTTCAGTTAAGCTAGGAAACAAACATCCATCTTCAGCAGCTACTCCTGCCTCAAACCAATCCTCTAATGCTTCTAATCTGTCAATATGTAACACCTCTAGCAATGGAAAGGCACGGTATTTATCATTCCCATTAAATTTACTTTCGAGCCATTTTACTTTCGGCATGTTATCAAGTATCAGTGACTTGAGGAAGGGAAGTTGCCCAAAAGGTGGAAGAGTTTCACACTCCAAGCATTCTGTCAATTTGATTATCTCTAGATTGAAGATCAGATTGATATTGTTCATCCATATTGCAGACCTTGCACCCATGTATCTCTGTATCCTCAGATTCCTTAGACATTTTGGTGGCTGAAGGTTGTTGAGCACGTTCTCATCTAAATTGATGGTCCTCGAATAATAAGTGTTACTCCAACGTAAGTTTAAATTTGTGAGCCTCCTTTTGGCACATAATTTGGCACTACAAGCCTCCTCAACATCCTTAACATTTTCAAGGCAGTTGATTCCTAATTTGCAAAGATCATTCATATTCTCCAGCTCCCCAATTCTATAACCACTCACATCTCTAAGATCAAACATTTTCAATTCTTGAAGAGACATTAGCTTCCCAATCCCACATATATCGATGAAATATAATTCTCAAACAATATCACATAACGTAAGTTTGAAAGGTTATTAATGTCACTGGGCAAAAAATTATCACCTTTTGTTTCGCTTGTGTTCTGTTGCCTATCATTGATAATGTATTGCAACTGATAGAGATTACTTAGAGATCTTGGCAGCATAATCAAACCATAACTATCAATCTTTAAGTATCGAAGATGTATCAAATTTTCAATCTCCTCAGGTATCATTTTCAAGGTTGGGGCACATACGTCTAATAAGCGTAGACTTCTCGATGCTTTAAATATTTCTATAAGTGCACTGATATCCTGATTAGAAGGTAGATAGGACAAGAAAAGAGCATGCAAATATTTAAACTGCCCAATATTTTTTATGATGTCAGGATTTGTAGTGTTAACAGACAAGTATCGAAGAGTTTTAGGAATTGTAGAAGGCAACTTTGCACCATCCTCAACTCTTAAACATTCATATATGGAAAGAGATTGTGCTAATTCACGTATTAAATCATGCATCTTGTAACACTTCTTGTGGTATTGTTCAAACTCGTCAAAGATATTTTTTTTAACCAAAACATCAAAATACCTTCCTCCGATATCCTCCATAGTCTCTCCTTGAAAATGAGACGGTTGAATGAAACCCAATGCAATCCACTGTCGGACTAAAGCATCTCTATCAAATAGACAATCTTGTGGGAATATGGAGCAAAATGTGGAGCAACTTTTTAGAGGTTGCGGGAGGTGTACATAGCTCAATCTTAAAACGGACATGATATCATTTTGACCCAATTTTATAATTTCCAGAACATAATCTAAAACTCTTCTCCAGTGCCCTTCATCCAAATTAGAATTCAGAATACCACCTATGACCTTTGCTGCTAAAGGAGACCCTGAAAGCTTTTTAACTATCTCAGCAGTAATTAATTTTAATTTTAATTTTCTCTGATCATCAAGATTGTCTACAGCAAATGCATGGGTGTTGAGGAGCTCCAAACATTCTTCGTGCTCTAAGCCTTCTAATCTCAATGGTTGTGTCTTTTCGAGAATTACTTCTTCAAACATCAGTGCAACTGCCATATCCATTTGTTGAGAGCTGGATCGCTGATTTGTGCTTGGTTAGCAGCAAAGACGACAGCTTGAATCTTGGGGTGGTTCTCTCGCAGCCTTTCAAGCTCCTCCTTCATGCCTGTCTGCCATCTGAATTGATCTTTAAGGTAATCTAAAAAGTAATCTTTACTGTAATCTTCAAGGTAATCAGAGCAAGTGTTGATGATCTTTTCCATGATTGGTCCAACAAAAAATCCCTCCATCGCAGCGACGATTTAGGTAGGAGAGCAGAACAACTGAACAGTAGCAGAAACAGAGATCGGAAGAGAGAAAGAATTTAAGCAGCAAATGGCCACGTCCAGCCGAAGTCAAGTTAAACGGAGAATAAGTGAGAGAGAAGACGAAGCTGCGGCGTAGTCGTACTAACTGAAAAAGTAAGCTGCAGCGTAGTGGAAGTCAAGTAAAACAGAGATTGGAAGAGATAATTAGATAGTCTCTGATAGCTCATAAAATAAGACAAATGAATGTATTTTAAAATAAATAAGAAGTTTGATTTTTTATGAGAATATCATTTATTCATTTTAAATGAATGTTTTTAATATAGTATAATTGAATTAATTTGTAAATTTTTTAAAAAAATCATCATATAATAAATGTGTGTTTCACAAATTATTGATTTGGATATTTATGGGAGTGTTAAAATTGGGACCAAATTGACTTGACTAATTTGAGATAAATTTGTATTAGTCGAAATCAAATTGTTTTAAATTAGTCTTATGTGATTGAACTAGACCAACTGAATACTTTTTAATAACATTCAATTTAATTAGATCTGAGCTAATTCAATTAGAGTTGAATGAGTTTAATTTAAATTAATTTAATACAAATGAAATCTTATGCATCCTCAATTTGAGTACACTTGGCTTGATTTTATTAGCTCTGTCTCAACTCCAAAAATAAGAGAATGACGATTATGAATTTCATCTCTAAAAAAGAGGACAACAGAGCAAATAATTGACTATTGCCAAGAATATCATGGTTCTTGATAAGGAGTTCTTCTGCTTCCATAGTAATTTTATTCATAACATATTCAAATACAACAAGGAGAATTATATAGAAATGGCTTTTACATAATATGAAGAAAATCCTCTTTAAGATGAGTTTGATTCCACTGAGTTTAAAATTTCTTCACAATAAGTTGTTTTTTATAAATCAAAATAATAATAATAAAAAGATTTATTGAATATTTATCTGCTTTTGCTGTCAAGCTTCCCCGTCTTCCACGATCATGATAATTAGAGAACTCTATTTACATCTCTATTAATTAATATTTATCAATTTTATGCGGGTCTTCGTATCATTTGTTTTTTGTTTTTAATTTCTGTTGCGATATCAAGTTTAGGTTACAAAATATTTTCCTAATCAGCAATCTTAGCATTCCAAAGTAAGGTAGGTAAAAGTTCGCTCGTATGGCATTCATTTTGCATTAAATCAATCTTATAGGTTATAGGTCTAAATCCATTTTTACGACATCATATAGGCTTCAGATATAAGTATGCTCTTACAATATTAATTTTGTATTAAATCGATATCTTTGATTAATTGTTAGAATTTTTATACTAAAAAGTTGTTTTATAAAATAGTATGAAAATAATATGAAAACTATCACAAACAAAGACTTGTTAGGCTTTGTTTGGAACGGATTTCTTAATTCTTTCAAAAACAACTTTTTAGTGTGAGAATTCTTTTCGCTGAAAAGATTTCTTTTAAAAATATTAAAAAAAACTCAAATCTTTTCATTTTAATCTACTAAATTTTCCACAACTCTTCAAAAGCAACAATGCGAAGAGTAGTAATGCATGATAGAAACTGTTGTGCATTAAGAATAGTTTTCCTTTTTTATGTCATCAAATTAATGAGTTCAAATTGTAGCTATTGGTGCAATGACAATAAAATTTTTAAATGAGAGCCATTGCTTCAGCTTCCACTTCTACTATTACTTCTTTCAGATAAGAAGTTAACATGTGTCTAAGAAAATAAATAAATCAATAAATAAAATTAATATGAAAGTTGATGAAAGTGAAAAAAAAAAATCATAAATCAAAGCTGATTGATCATTAAATTTTTATTTTTGTAAATGATTTTTTGTAAATGAATATTTGATAATACAATCCCTTGCATTGCCAACTGAAAATATTCAATTCCATACATATATCATTTTGTTTAGGGTGATTTGTTACCTACTCAAGTGATAATGTTTGTACTCTCTCTCTCTCTCTCTCTCTCTCTCTCTCTCTCTCTCTCTCTCTCTCTCTCGTGTTTGTATTGTAGCAGCTTCCCAATAGAAATTGGAAAGCTGAGGTTGCGGATCTTCAATGTTGATCTGAGGTCTGACTTCATTATGATCAGATTTGAGATTGTTCTTTCTTTTGATTCTGTCTAGCATTAATGGTATCAAAGAGGGCTTTGGAGGAGTCGATCATCTTCTATTAGCAACTTGAAAGTTGGCAACCTTGAGAAATATGCATTCAATCAAGCTTTAGCTTGAAAGTGGTGACAAACCAGGTATGTTAAACTTGTGATGATTCCTTTTAGCAAGAAAAATATAAATTTGTTATTTTTATGCTCAACTTTCTTTTTTTATAATAAATTTGTATTTTCAAATAATGTCAACTATACTATGACGGTTAAAAGAGCAAATAATTAAATTTGTATTTTTTAATTTGCTCTTTTAGCAGTTATAGTATAGTTGACATTATTTGAAAATTCAAATTTCTTATAGCAAAAAAAATTGAGCATAAAAATAATAAATTTATATTTGTCATTGACCGTTATTTTTGTTTTTGTTTTTTTTTTTTTTAATGGAATTTGAAACTCTTTAATGGTGGTGCAAGTAACACATGCTAGCTTGAGTAAGTTTAACTAGCTCTTGAGCCACAGCGCGACGGCTAGGGCTTCGGAGGTCGCGACGACGCGCGACGGCTGGGCTTCGCTCGCGACGGCTCGCCACCGAGCGTCTCCGGCGTCTTGATCGCGGGACTCCGCTCGCGACGGATAGCCACCGCTGGGGATCCGCCGCTAGGGCTTTGCCCTAGCTCTGCTAGGGCTCGTTTTCTACAGGGAAGTCTCTTTTTTTTTGCATTTTCCTTCCATTATGGTGGCTAGTCGTGTTTGTGACCCCGGTTTTTTGGATGGATCCTTTAAATCGCGTTCTTTTGTGGAAGCTTTATCTGGTTCTTCGAGTATAGTTGATTTTCCTGAGTTAAGAAAGGGTTTTTGTCGTGGCTTACCCTCGTTATGGATATCGGAGGAAGAAATTTTAGCTTTGTCTGTTCCTTTTCAATTTGCTCTGGTTGGTTTCTTTCCTACGCGGCGCCCTTCACTTGATGCTATCCGGAAATTTTTTTTCAGCTTGAAACTTAACGCTGAATTCTCTGTAACTGTTCTGGATCAATCTCATATTCTCATTAAGCTTTCGAATGATTTGGATTATAGTAGAGTGTTCAGCCATAGATCTTATTTGGTGAATAACTGCTATTTGAAACTTACTAAATGGTCGCCGGATCTTGATGTCGGGGTTGAGTCTCCGGTTATTCCTATTTGGGTTGCCTTTCCCAGTTTGCGACCACACCTCTTTGCCCCTCGTATCCTTCATGCCTTGGCTTCGATGTTTGGCCGTCCTTTAAAAGTTGATAATTCTACATCTATCGGATCTAGACCTTCTCTGGCGAGGGTCCTGGTGGAGATTGACATTACTAAGGACCTCCCTGATAAAATTTGGCTTGGTTCGGAGAATTCTGGGTATGTTCAACGAGTTTGTTTCGAGGAGGTGCCTGCTTATTGTGTTGCTTGTAAACGGCTTGGTCATATCAAGGGGGATTGTGGTAATTTTTCTGCTTATTTGCATGCGCAAAAATCTACTGAGAATGTGGTTAAGCCTGTTGATAGTGCGAATAATGGTGTTGTTGCCAATTCCTTGGACATGTGCGGTAATCCTGGGATTTTGGAGTCTTTGGTCACTACTAATCCATCCGTTTTGAATGTGGTTGATGTGGTTAATGCTGGGATTGATGCGCCTACTAGTTGTGTTGGTAACTGTTCTGTCTTATCTCCCGATGCAGCTCCTTTTGTACCTCCGGTTGTGACTGATGTTAGTGATCATGTTTCTCCGGTGGTGGTGTCGGAGGTGGTGTTTGGTGCGATGAATGTGGTGAATTCTGATGGCTCGCCAGTTTTGGGTGTTGTGAATTCAATTGGGGGTGGCCAAGGTTCTAAGGATGCAGATGGTGGTTCTGACAGTGTTATGCCTGTTGTGGTGGTACCGGTTGAAAATGAGAAGGGAAGAGTGGAAGTTAATTTGATTACCAACAGTTTAGTTGTGGTCCCTGTAAGCGAGGTTGATTCCCAAGTGATGGCCAATTGTGTGGGTAATTCTTCTGGTTTGGATATTCTGAATCAGAATAATTGGTTGGTTGATTCGTCGGATGTGGAGTCGGATTCACAGTCTGTTGAGTCCGACAATGATTTTACTCTTGTGCGCACTTCAAATGTTGGAACTCGCGGAAAATTTTGGGGGAGAGGTCGACGCAGGAGATGATTTTTGATTATGATGAAGCAGTCTTACTGTATGCGCCTTGGATGGCCCGTATTTGGTTGGCAACGTTGGTGGCTCAATGTGGCTTGTTGGCTTGGTTCCCTGACATTTTATTTGTTCCTCATTGGATGGCCCCTCCTTCGCAACTAGGTACCGGTCTGAGTCCTATTGCTTCTAATTTGGTCTGTGTTTCTCTCAGATTGTTTGAACTTGTTGCTTTTTGTGTTTCCCTAATTGTAATTCTCCTGATGTGGCCCCGCTGTGGTCTTGTGGTGTATCTTTTGCTATTATTATATATTTTATTTTGATTAAAAAAAAAAAAAAAAAAAAAACTAGCTCTTGAGCCGAACTCGAGAAAATTCAAGCTTTTTATGTGTATCGGTTCATTGTACCAACTTGTTTATGATCCTAGAATAACGAACTTATGTTCGACTACTTGAGTAAAATTTGAATTAAGTATGTCTTGAATTCGACTCGACTTATTTGCAGTCCTATTCTTAAATAATTAGACGCTTCAAAGAAATTTAGAGAATCAGTTGGTGTTATTGGATCGAATTATTGACTTAACCAATCATTTGAAAAGACAAAAATTGTTAATCTACAAATGCAATAATGACATTTAAGATTGCGATCGAGTTCAAATTCTTTTCATTTGTTAATATTAAATCTGCTAATAAATTGTCATGACATTTTCATTTGGATGATTTTTAACTAAGTTCATAAGATTAAATAAATGAATTTAGATTTAAACGTTAAGAGACCAGCCATAAATATTAACAAGCTTTAAAATGTTTAAATAAATTAAATATATTAATGATATTAGTTATTAATTTTATTGTAAGTGAGATATATGTAAGTTATTAGTCATTTGAGATAGTTTTCTTATTGCTTTTAAAAATAATTTTTTAGTAAAATTATGTTTAAGTTATAATTTTTGCAATAGAAAGTTTAAAAGCTGACACAAATAAAGACTTATTAAGTGTTGTTTGGAATGTATTTCTTAATTCTTTCAAAAGCAACTTTTTATTATAAGAATTTCTTCAACTAGAATTTTTTGATTAAAAATTTTCTTTTAAAAATATTAAAAAAACAATCCCAAATGAAACCTTAATCTTTTCATTTTAATTCAACTCTTGTAAAGCAACAAGGCGAAGAGTAGTAATGAAGGATAGAAACTGTTGTGCATTAAGAGTAGTTTTCCCTTTTTATCTCATCAAATTAATGAGTTCAAATTGTAGCTATTTGTGCAATGACAATAAAATTTTTTGATGAGAGCCTTTGCTTCAACTTCGACTTCTACTTCTACTTCTTAATTTCAAATAAGAAGTTAACATCTGTCTAAGAAAATAAATAAATCAATAAATAAAATTAATATAAAGGTAGATGAAAGTGAAAAAAAATCATAGATTAAAGATGACTGATCATTAAAGTTTTATTTTATTTTTTAAACTCAAAAATATAAAATTTAAAATTAAATAATAATTCAATAATCATTTCATTTCAAAAAATTAACATGAACTATTAAATTTTTATTTAGATTTTAGTTGTGAATGATCCACAACATATATAACAAAATATTAAAAGAAGAATATATTTATATATAAAGGGATCACCAAATGATACATAAATAAAAATTGAGTACATCGAGCACATGATACAAACAGCTGTTTATGATGCGATAGCATTCTTCACATTTCATATATATCAAACAAATAAGATTGTTTATATATATAGATATTCGGAATGTGAGCAATCTTGTGCCGATCGGAGCCTCCATCCTCTCGATAGCGCTCCTTTAACACTCGATGACAATTCTCAATTGATAGATATTGTAAATTGGGAGGAAGGTTCGGTAATTCCCGAAGCATAGGAACGTCCCCAATATATAGACGCTGAAGTGAAGATAAGCTTTCCAAGGAAGGGAGAGACTGTAAGGACGCGAGATGCATAAAGTTCAGCTGAGAAAGAGAAGAACTAACTTTCAGAAACCACTGCCCCGCTTCATTTGGAAATGAAACCACCTCATCATTATCCCAAATATTCAGCCTTTTTAAGGAGGCGATACTTCTCAATGGCTCCATTAGCAACATCGATGGATCATTTATACCGAGATAGTTGAGCATGAGATGGCAATTATTAGTGGTCTCCACTTCTCGATATCTTCCCAGAGAGATCAGATTGGGGCAATTTGTAATCGTCAAGTATCTTAGTGCTGCAAGTCTTGCTATTTCATCAGCCAGAGGAAGAGATGTAATGTTTGGACATTCACAGACCGTTAATGATTCAAGGGGAATAGGATTTGAATTGCTACAAAAATTCAAAGTCGTCCACTCCATATTGTCATATATCTTCAAGGTCTTGAGCTTAGCAGGCAAAGAGGGCAACTCTTTCAACTTCGGGCAGTGATATAGCTCCAGTTCAATTAAGCAAGGAAACAAACATCCATCTTCAGCAGCTACTCCTGCCTCAAACCAATCCTCTAATTCTTCTAATTTCTCAATATATAACTTCTCTAGCACTGGAAAGGTACGGTATTTATCATTCCCATTAAATTTACTTACGAGCCATTTTACTTTTGGCATGTTATCAAGTTTGAGAGACTTGAGGAAGAGAAGTTGCCCAAAAGGTGGAAGAGTTTCACACTCCAAGCATTCTGTCAATTCGATTTTCTCTAGATTGAAGATCGGATTGACATTGTTCATCCACATTGCAGATCTTGCACCCATGTATCTCTTTATGCTCAGATTCCTTAGACATTTTGGTGGCTGAAGATTGTCGAGCACGTTCTCATTGAAATTGATGTTCCTCAAATCAGTGTTACTCCAACATAAAATCAAATCTGCGAGCCTCCTCTTGGCACATAATTTGGCACTACAAGCCTCCTCGGCATCCTTAATATTTTCAAGGCAATTGATTCCTAATTTGCAAAGATCATTCATGTTCTCTAGCTCCCCAATTCTATAACCACTCGCATCTCCAAGATCAAACATTTTCAATTCTTGAAGAAACTTTAGCTTCCCAATCCCACCTATCGATGAAATACAATTCTTGGGCAATTTCACGTAATGCAAGTTAGAAAGGTTATTAATGTCACTTGGAAAAAAATCAGCACCTTTCTCTAGCCCATCATAGATTATGTATTGCAAGTGATAGAGATTACTTAGAGATTTTGGCAGCATAGTCAAATAAAAACTATCAATCTTTAAGTATCGAAGATGTATCAAATTTTCAATCTCCTCAGGTATCAGCTCCAAGGTTAATGGCGCAAATATCTCTAACAAGCGTAGGCTTCTCAATGCTTTGAATATTTTACTAAGTGCATAGATATCCTGATAAGAAGGTAGATAGAACAAGGAAAGAGAATGCAAATATTTAAACTTCCCAATCGCTTTTATGATGCCTGGATTTGTAGTTTTAACAGACAAGTATCGAAGAGTCTTAGGAATTGGAGAAGGCAACTTTGTACTATCCTCAACTCTTAAGCATTCATGTATGGAAACAGATTGTGCTAATTCATGTATTAAATCATGCATCTTATAGTAATAATCTTCAAACTTGTCAAAGAAATTTTTTCTAACCAAAACATCAAAATACCTTCCTCCGATATCCTCCAGAATCTCTCCTTGAATATGAGAAGGTTGAATGAAACCCAATGCAATCCACTGTCGGACTAAAGTATCTTTATGAAATCGATAATCTTGAGGGAATATGGAAGAGAATGTAAAGCAACTTTTTAGATGTTCTGGGAGGTGTGCATAGCTCAATTTTAAGATGGGCATGATATCATTTTGACCCAATTTTATTATTTCAAGAACAGAATCTAAAACTCTTCTCCAATATCCTTCATCCAAATTAGAATTCAGATCACCGCCTATGACCTTTGCTGCTAAAGGAGACCCTGAAAGCTTTTTAACTATCTCTGCAGTAATTGATTTTAATTTTAATTTTCTCTGATCATCAAGATCGTCTACAGCAAACGCATGGGTGTTGAGGAGCTCCAAACATTCTTCCTCCTCTAAGCCTTCTAATGTCATTGATTTTTGTTTGTCTTGAATCACTTTTTGAAACATCAGTGCGACTGACTCCGTCCGAGTTGTTACCAGAATCTTACTACCAAAACTTCCAGAAGCTAGAGGGGCGAGCACATTCCCCCATTTACTTTTATCCCGTTCCTCCTCCTCTTCCCAAACGTCATCAAGGACCAGTAAGAACCTTTTGGACATCACCTCCTTCTTAAGTTTCCCTTGAAGCGCATCAAGTGAATCCAAATCAGGCTTCTTCTTCTCAAGAGATTCCAACATATCTGCAATGACTTTTTTCACATCAAAGTTGTTGGAAACGCAAACCCACATTTTAAGATCAAAAAATTCCTTGGTCATTTCATCTTCATAGACGTGTTGCAATAGAGTTGTCTTTCCCATACCACCATGGCCCACTATACATAGAAGAGAAATGTTTCTGAACCTACTTGTCCGAGGCTCATTTGATGGCTTCATCCTCAACCACCGCACAACAGACTCCATATCCTTGCTCCGCCCGATGAGATCATTTGTAGTAGGCAGGCATCCCGTTTCACGTGCTTCGGACAACTGACGCTGCTGCTCCTGCTGCCCCTGCTTTGCGATATCTAGAAGAGGAAGAAAATTACTAACCCCAGCTGAAACGTTATCTAGTTTCTGCACAACCTCCTCCAGCCTCTTCAAGTAGGTATCATTCTTGAAAGCACGTTTGCTAACTTTGCGAATTTTCGAAGCACTTTCATTCAGGAAGCTCGCGTTGAAAAAGGCCGTTCTTTTCTGATAAAATTAGAGAGAAATAGATTATCAAATAAATATATTTATTTGCAACCAGTATCAAATAGATAGCTGATGATAGAGAACGCACCTCTGTTTCCTCCATGTTTTTGGTGAGCTGTTCTTTATGCTTCATGTACTCAAACTCATCGAGCACATCATCTGCCTCATCAACAGCATCTCTTAATTGCCATATCCATTTGTTGAGAGCTGGGTTCTGATCGCTAATTTGTGCTTGGTTAGCGGCAAAGACGACAGCTTGAATCTTCGGGTGGTTTTCTCGCAGCCTTTCAAGCTCCTTCTTCATGCCCGTCTGCCATCCGACTTGTTCTTCCAGGTAATCAGAGCAAGCGTCGATGATCTTGCCCATGATTGGACCAACAAACCATTCCGCCATGACACCGATGATCAAGGTAGAGAGAGCAGAACAACTGAACAGTAAGAGAAATAGAGATTGATTGGAAGAGATGAAGATTAGATAGTCTCTAATAATTGAGAGAGAGAGAGAGAGAGAGAGAGAGAGAGAGGATTAAGCTGCCGCGTAGTCGGTAAGCCGACTGAAATTTCTGTCATAAAATAAGAAAAATGAATGCTTTCTTATATGATGAATAATTTGATACTAATTTATATTTTTATATAATATAATTGAATAAATTTGAATAATATTTTGAACTTTTTAAATGACTTAAATGGGAAGATTTAAAAAAAAAATTAATCTATTTAAATTATTAATATCAAATATATAATTAGTTGAGTTTTTTTTTTTTAACTCAAGAAGAAAACTTGTAAATAAATTTTATTAAGATTTTAAATTCAATCAATTTGCTATAAAAATAAATGAATGACTTTGAATAGTAGAGCTCTCATCTTGATATATATAATTCAAAAGCATTAATCAATAATAAAATGAATTAAATGGGCAAGTGGTAGGCCAGGTTTTGTGGTATCGGCGGGTTTTCACGGAGGAAGACGGAATGATATTTTAAAAAGTCAAATAAATTTTAAGTGGTGTGTGTAAATAGACAAGTTTAAGTATTAAGTCAATAAATAAGAAACTTTTAAGTGTTATGTATGTAATTTTTATTTTTTTTTTTGATGAAATTTTGGAGTGAATCCATTTTATTTATGTAAAATGAAATAACAAAGTGTGATTTAAAAAAATAAAAAATAGCCCGTATGTGCGTAAGCGATCTCCCACGACATGTTTAAATTTTAAAAGGATCATGCTTTAAAATTGTATTACAAAAAGGAACAAAATAAGGCAAAAACTGATAGCTTTATTTGCACATATAACTTTTATTTACCTTATATTTTTTTTAAGTTAACTGTAAATTTAATATTTTAAATATATTTTTAAGAAGAAATTTAGAAAAAAATGAAATTTTAAATAAGATATTTGATAGTACTTACGTTTTCTGTTAAAACGAAATTTTTGTTTACGTTTTCCATCATACTAGAAAATGCTGATTGCGATTTCTCTTAAAACCTCCAAATAATATAGCCGAAAGTTAATTAAATTTTAATAATTTTCAAATAATATTAAATTTAGCTGAATGTTAATAAGTTAAACATAATATTCAATATTAATTTTCACATAATAATATTTATTTTCACAATATATTAAATATTAAATATAATATTTTTTGCATAATATTAAATATAGCTGAAAGTTAATTCAAATTTGATTAAAAATATGAAATTTTTTATTTTTAAAATCTATCAACTTCTCCCTCTCTCTTTCTTCTCTCTCTCTTCTTGCCTTAGTTTTGTTAATAGTAAGGTTTTGAATTTTATCTATTTTCTTATTTTAAAATTTCATTTTCTTAGAATTTTTTATCTTAAAAAATATTTCTAAATTTTTTTTTCTCAAACACATTCTTTACAGTTTTAATAACTTTTTTTCCAATATATTATGTTAACAGAAAAAATATTAAACATAACGTCAATAAAGTTACATTTTATAATGCTTGTGTGCAATTAAATAATTTATTCTGTATAATTTTGCTGTTATTTTTCTTAAAAAAATACTAACATATTAAAAAAATTATCGAAATTCAAAAAAACTAATTTCCGGAACATTAACTTATAGATATTTAACATAATTCATAAGTAAATAAAACACATTAATACTTTCTTGATAAACATTTACTACTATCAAAAAAAAAAAAAAATTTAAACAACATATTAAAAAAATCAACAACAATTCTAAAATTCTTTTGAACTAATCTTAAAGATGACAGAAACTTCACTTTCTTGCTCAACTCTTTCTCAGTATTCCTACCGCCTCACAAAAACTTCTGCTGTCAATGCAAGCCATTTGACATTTAAAGAAAACAAAAAAAGGAATAATTTTAGTTTTTAGGGGTCTGATTGCAAATAAAATTCAATCAATCATGTGAAAGTTGCAAGAAGTAGGGTCGGGTGTGCTTTTGGCAAAAAAAATAAAATCGTTTTTAAGGAGAAAATGCGAAGTAGGTTTGCGTTTTAAATAGAAAATGTGTACCTACTTCATATTAGCTTTTTTTTTTTTTTTTAAATTTAGGTATATATGTAAAGACTCAAATTCTGGAACCTTTAGTTGATATCTAAAGCTCCCAATCAAAAGATCAAAATAAGTTGTCATGTTAAATATTCAAAACACAATTAATTTGTATGCTTTTTTTTTTTTTTTGTGAAAACACAGTTCTGACTCATGTTTTGTGTGAAATGCATTAACAATTATTATTTTTTATCTTTTTTTAAATTTTATTTAGACTGTATCCATGCTCTTAATTTCTACGTTAAAGCTGATATTTTAAAAAATTCACCTCCACAAAAACAAGCAGCAGATCAGAGGAAAACCTCAACTTGATGTATTGAATATTTTGAAATTTTCATTAAAATAGTTGGACCTAATATTATGTAGAAATATAGATATGAGAAATGTGAGCAATCTTTACATAAGGGAAATCATGTTTAAGATAAGGGAAGTCCTTACATCATACATGCTTCATCTTAACTGTTCCTTTGGAATCCGACCGTTTAGTGGAGACATAAAATGCGGCAAAGAATTCCAGCTGAAAATGGTCAAATGTGGAGTCGTATAAACGATAAAACTTAACGTCAAGTTAAGTAAACGCACATTTTGACCGGTTTTTTAGTGCTTCATTGTTATTGGGCATATTTTAAAAAGGATCATTATTAATAATTAAATTAGGAGAAGGAACCTAATTAAAAGAAAATTTATCAAAAATTATATATTTATAATGTTATTATAACAATTTAATAAATAAATATAATGCAATTTAATTAAATATAAGGTTATTAGTATTTCTTAAAACATTTTTTAATTATATATTAACTAATGTTATTATAACAATAGTTGTAAAAATAATTTAAGTAATTATTGACGAAGCGTGCAGTGGGAGACAAATAAATCATTTATATCTCCAAAAAATTATCAATATTTATTTTAGTTAAAAAAATAAAATTTTCAATAATGTACGAATATTTAAATAAAATTATTATTTTAAAAAAGTTAAAAAATATAAAAATATGTTTTTAAAAATAAGTTAAAAATAATTTTATTTAAATATTAAAACAATAAACTCTCTATACCTCTCTATCCATTTCTCTCTCTCTCGCTCTGCATTCAAGGTCTCTCCCTCTACATCTGGAACAATTATTAGGTCCTCCGACCGGACGTAGAGGAACATCCGGTCGGCACTAAAATACTGCCAAAAAACTCGGTATTTGCTCGGTATTGCTAGGTATTATTTGGTAATAACGAGAAATGTCGCTCTGTGAAGACCAATACCGAGTTATACCAAGCTATACCGAGCAATACCGAGTTATACAAAAAAATACTCAGTTTTTTCTAGTAGAAACTCGGTATTTTTTTGTATAACTAGGTATAACTCGAAATTGGGTCTTCATATGATGGTATTCCTCGTCATTGTTTGGTATTGCTCGGTATTTCTCATTTTTTGGCGTGATTTAAGCTTCGACCGGACGTAGCTGAGGACCTAATAATTGTTCCTATGTCTGGCCTCTCTCTCTCTGCATTCAATGTTTTGGGAAAGAAAAAAAATTTTAAGAAGAAAACGTGAACCTCCATCATATTTTTTTAAGAAAAAAGCTTTTTCTTCCAAAACTCAGCTTTAGTTCACGTTTTCTTGCAAAACGTCCTCTCACTTCGCATTTTTGATCCTTTTAAAATTTAATTTATATCATGATCCTTATTCTAAATTTTATATTAAATGTGTTCATTCTAAAAATTTGCCCTTATTTACTATCTAAAGCAGTTTTTACTTTTTTTTTATTTAAAAAAAGCTTTATTGAATATTTTTCTGCTTTTGCTGGGAAGCTTTCCTATTAGACACTAATAATGAATTAATGGCATTAAAGTCCAAGGATGTCACTTGCAGAAAGCCTTACCTGTCTTCCACTTAGCATCCTTGTTTTTTCACAAATCTCCAAAAGTATGTCATATGCACAAAGGTAGCTTTGTCTGCCCCATAATAATGAAGATCCACCCACATGCTACTCTCCAAAATTTATTTTACTTTAAAGTCATAAATTTATTTGACTTTAATGACACTAATGATGACTCTTCAATTCTCTTGTCAAAATTTTTTTTTTTTTTTAACTTAGTATTGGAGCTACATCATATTGGGTCAGTTTCGGGTTGGATGTGAATCCAACCCGTGATCCGATTTTGAAAGCCCTGAACTTCTATGATCATGATAATTTAGAGAACTCTATTGACATCTCTATTAATTAATATTTATCAATTTTATGTTGGTCTTCAGATCCTATTTCTAATGCGATATCAAATTTAGATTACAAAATATTTTTCTAATCAACAATCTCAGCATCTCAAAATAACATGTAAGTTCCTTGTACAACATCATATATATAGGGGCTGCATATGTAAGTTTGCTCTTACAACATTAGTTTTGTATTAAATTGATCTCCTAGGTTAATTTGTTAGAATTCAAATTAAAGGTAAATATACGTGTATATATATGTACATATAATTAATTTTAATACAACACTTTTTGAAATATAAAATTAATTCTCCATTATGAAATTTAAAAGAACATGATGTATTAATTATGGAGAGTAGCCTGTGAATGTACAGTGCTGTGGCAGACAAGGCTATATTTCTTATAGATCCTTAATTTTATATATTTATTTTAAATTTTTTTGTTGCTTAAACATGCCAAATTATTTATCTGCCAACTAAGAGATTTTAGATTTGGGTCTTGTGTATGTAATGTGTGTAAGAATTTGATTTTATTGATCAAAATGTCCAAAAAAAAAAAAACATCCCACAAGGTCGTAAGGTTGGTCTCACAAAAAAGGCTAAATATTTAAAAGAATCATGTTTTAAAACTGCATTAGCAAAAAAAAAAAAAGCAATAAAAATTAAATTTAAAAACATTATACTAGTAAAAGATGATAGTGTTCTCTTAAAATGCATAGGAAACTCAAAGATCAATAACGCAATATCAGGGGATGTGCGGACCGAACCGAGTCTTGTATTTATTGCACATATATGTTATAAACTGTAAAATTTAGTTACCTTCGGTTTAATTTTTTTTGTTAACGTTAAATTAAATATCTTAAATATATTTTTAAGAAAAAATTTATAGAAAAAATGAAAATTTAAATAAGATATTTTATAGTAATAGAGGTTTCTGTTAAAAAGCATTTTTCTTTTTAGTTTTCCATCGTAATAGCAAAAGCTGATTGCATTTTTTTTTAAAACCTCCAAGTAATGTAAAATAAAATTAATGTATGATATTAAAAAATTTAACATGATGAATATTTTAATTATTATATTTATTTTAAATGCTGTATTTAATTAACTTACACATAAAAATAACTTAAAATTATTTTATTAATTAATATACATTTAAATATTATTAAAATTTAACTTCAAATTAATATACTTATATAAAAATATAACTTAAATTTAATTAATTAATTAATTAATATAAATTTTAAAAATGAAGTAATTTTAATTAACTTAAATATAAATTAATATATATTTAATATACTTTACTAATTAATATGCTTTTAAATATTATTAAAATTAGTATAATATAATAATATTTAATTTAATATTAAAATTGCAATAATTTAATAATACTTAATTTAATTTCAAAATTGAAGGTAACTAAAATTTCCGTAACATTAACTCATAGATATTTAACATAATTCATAAGTAAACAAAACACAATAATACTTTCATTAAGAAACATTATCTACTCTAAACAGAAGTTTTTAAACAACATATTAAAAAAGCCAACAACATTTTAAAATTCTTCTGAACTAACCTTAAAGATGGGAGAAACTTCACTTGGCTTGTCTATTTCTCCTCTCAGCTCTCACTTTGTATTCCGCCCAGCTCTCAAAAACTTGTGCTCTCAACGCAAGCCAGCTGACATTTAAAGGAAAAAAAAAAAGGAATAATGTTAGTCGGTGACTGTAAAGTCTCTGTAAGTCAAGTAAATGGAGAAAAAGTAAGAGAGAAGACGAAGCTGCCGTGTAGTTGATCGTAAGTTGACAGTGAAAGACTCCGTTTAAAAAAAATACTTATTTTAAATTAAATGAGAAGCTTTATTTTGATGGGAAGATAGAAGCTGCTGCGTGGTCGACGACTCAAAGTCTCCCTAAGTCAAGTAAACAGAGAATAAAGTGAGAGAGATGCCGAAGCTGCCCTGTAGTTTTAAAATAAGAAAATGTATGTACATTAAAATAATGAATTATTTCGCTTCAACAGTGATTTTATTCATAGCATATTCAAAACCAACAAGAAGAATGATAGAGAAATAGCTTTTACATAATCTGAAAATTTATTCCTACCCGATCTAAATAAAATTTTGATTATATATATCATTTGTAAATAAATTTTTTAATATTTTAAATTCAAATAATTTGCTATAAAAATAAATGAATGACTTTGAATATTATAGTTCTTATCTTGATTTAATTCATTTATAACCCTAAGAATTAATCAGTAATAAAAAAAATTAAATGGGTAAGTGGTCGGGCTGGGTTTTGATGGAGGAAGACAATAATATTTTAGAGAGTCAAATAAATTTTAAGTGGTAGATGCGTAAATAAGATTTTTAATTAAACATTATGTATGTAAAAAAACAAAATTATTTTTTTGAGAAAATTTTGAGTCCAACCCATTTCATTAGTGTGATATAAAAGAGAAATAGGCCGTTAAGGCCGCAGGGTTCTCCCACAAAAAAAGAGTCAGAAGAAAAACCTCAATTTGATTACGAGTTTAGGCTTTCAACTAAGAGATCTTGAATTCGAATTTTTATGTATGTGCTATGTATATGCATTTGACTTAAATAACCTAAATGTACCAAAAAAAAATATCTTCTAATTAATTGATGGCATTAAAGTCCAAAGGACTTGACATGCAGAAAGACTTACTATTCTTGCTTTTTCACAAAGCTCGAAAAGTGCGTCACTTGCACAAATATTGCTTTGTCTGCCGCTTGTTAAGCTTCGTTTGGGACGGTTTTTTTATTGCTTCTAAAAATGAAGTTTTAGTACAAAAATTAAAAAATTTGTACTACAACTCCGTTTTAAAAAGCAATAAAAAATCGTCCCAAACGAAACCTTAATGTAAATTCAGCTGCTACACTCTTCTTCTTTTTTTTTTTTACTTTAATGTCATCAATTCATTTAACTTTAATAATGGTGATGATGCATGACTCTTCAATTCAGTTGTTTGCAAAAGATATCATGTGTACCGCAGCAGTACTTTTTATAGCTCCATGCTCAATTAGTTTTGAAGTTTTAGAGTTTTCTCTAATCTCTAGTTAAAGTGTCCCATTCGTGTAGATAGTGGAGGTATTTTATAAGTTTCTTAGAGTGACATATTCTATAAATATTAAAAAGATTCAGAACATTCAAATAATGATTTGTAGATAATGGTGCTCGTTGGATTTGTCTCATCGAGTTGCTTGAATCAAGTTAGCATATTATATTTTGAGATCATTTGTTCACCCAAATTATGATTCAAGCCTTTCAAATATAGTTTGATCCCTTTGTAGGGCTGCAAACAATTGTAAGTCACCCTGAAACTTTCTCTTTGCATGTATGTATGTATCTGATGAATCCTAATCTTACGATTGTTGTACACTTCTATAAAAATTTTCCTTAAAATTTTAAAATTCCATAAAATCATTAAAGAAGTTAGATCACTTACTTCAATATTTATCTAGTTTCCTCTTCTTTCATTTAAACAGACTTCTTTACTGCCAATCCACTCTCTAATCATATTGTGGAAAACAACAAATATAAATAATATACTCAAAATTCCTTATTAATTAATTTGAATTTAAACATAATTAATTTTACTTACCTAAAATTGCACTTCTTTATACTTCCTTTTGTATTCAGCATTCCTCACCTTTCTTCTTCTTTTTCTCTTACTTTTCTTGGCTTATTACACTTTCAAACTCACTTCCTGTTCTCATTCGCATAAAGCTAGTTAAAAATTACAGCTCGATTTGAGTTCAATTAAGGCTCGTGCTCAACTTGAATAAGCTTAAAATGAATAAATAGTTTTAAAAAAATATATTGTTAAATCAACTAAACTAAATTAATAAATTATAAAATGATTTTATTATTTAATAAAATGAATTATAAAATGAGTAAATAATTATTTTTCCCTGATTATTATTCAACTGATTTTGATGTTGAGTTAGTCTCTTTTGAGATGTTAAATTTCACTATAAATTTATTAAAATCAGATAATGCGTCTTAATATATATATATACCACAAAAAAAAAAAAAAATCACTTTCACATGTGAAATTGACCATAATAGCTATAAAAGAACTCTGTTGCAGTACTGCTTAATTTAGGAGAGTAGCATGCAAACCTACAAAACAAACAAGTCTTTCTTGTGGTGGTCGGGACAAACTTCGACGGAGGTCGATGAGCTAAAGTTGGGAAGAACTCCGACAGCATTCGACAGGCGGAAGTTGGAAAGAATTCCAGTGGTGGTCTACGGGTGGAAGTCGGAATAAGCTCCAACGGTGATCGTGGAATAGAAGTTGGGAGGATGTCCAGCAGTGGTTGACGGGCGGAAGATGGGAAGAACTCCAACGGTGGTTGATGAATGGGTGAAAAATGAGAAGAACTCCGACGGTGGTAAATGAGCAAAAGTCAAGAAAAACTTCGGTGGTTTTCGATGGGCGGAAGTCGGGAAAAACTCCGGTGGTGATCGACGAGAGAAAGTCGGGAAGAACTCTGGTTGTGGACGATAGGTGAAACTGGGGAAGAACTCTAGCGGCCTCTTCCTTTCTCCTCTAAATTTGATTATAAACTTGTTAAAATAAAAGTATATGTCTTAAGATTCATGCTATATATATATATATATATATATATATATATATATATATATATATATATATATATATATATATATATATATATATATATATATATATATTAACCACAAAAATAAAAAATTCACTTTCACTTGTGAAATTGACCATAACAGCTATAAAAGGACTCTGTTGCAGTACTGCTTATTGATAGCATTTTACCCTCTCTCATTAATTTAGGAGAGTAGCATGTTAAACTACAAAACAAACAAGTCTTTCTTGTGGTGGTTGACGGGTGAAAGTCAGGAAAAACTCCGGTGGTGGTCGACTAGCTAAAGTTGGGAAGAATTCCGACAGCGGTCGACAGGCAGAAGTTGGGAAGAACTCCAGTGGTGGTCTACGGGCGAAAGTCGGAATGAACTCCAACGGTGGTTGACGAATGGAAGTTAGGAGGAAGTCCGGCGGTAGTTGACGGGCGGAAAATGGGAAGAATTCCAACGGTGGTTGATGAACAGGTGAAAGTGGGAGGAACTCCGACGATGGTAAACGAGCGAAAGCCGGGAAAACTTCGGTGGTGGTCGATGGGTGGAAGTCGGCAAAAACTCTGGTGGTGATCTATGAGCGAAAGTCGGGAAGAGCTCCGGTTGTGGACGATAGGCAAAATTGTGGAAGAACACAACTATAGTCGGCAAAAACGTGAAATGCATACTAATTAATCAAGCGGTTCGACGAGACGAATCTAACGAGCCTAAGATCGTCGAATTTTGATGACATTAAGACATCCAAATATCCAGTAAACGGTCTATGATCAGAGAATCAACATTGATCATCCATTCAAACAACTCCAAATTTATCCCTGATCTTCTTCTTATTAACTGGTCATGCCACTCTCAGACAACTTTAAATAGAACCCTCTTTCTTCATTGAGTCCAAATAGATATATCTAGTGTTTGCATATGTATCATCTCACACAATAGTAAATAAGTTTTTGAATCATCAATTGAGTTTATGGAAAAGTGTGATTAAATAAATAGAAAATATGGAAAGAACTTTTGAGGAAAAACTAGATGAAATTTTATAGAAGGATTTGTATTAAGAGGGCATATTAAAGAGATACCTAAGTTTTAACCACCATGAATGTGTTTTATGATTTATATCCAGGGTTATGCTAATTAACGGAAAAATAAATTAGAAGATTTTGTATACATTCTCTTAGAGAAAAATAATTTAAATAGTGACATTATACCATGAGACTACATTCTTTTTTAGGACAACCAACTTGCATAGGTTGCATGTCTTCTGAACTCATAAACACATGCAACACTTAGACCATGCTAGGTATTATCCATTTTAGTCTAATTCTTCACATGCCAAACTAAACCTCATGATTTAATTGTATAACTTCCTAAGGTTTTAAGAGCGCTCCATTACAAACTGGCATAATTATGGAGTTCCTAAGAAATTCACAAATGAAACTAAAAGTCAACTTGCTTATTATAATATAACTCATTACTTATATAGCCCAGTATCCTTTCTTCCCAATTGATGTGAAACTTGGTTCATTCACGCCCTTCCCCTTTAAGAAAAGCTCCCCTTACCCTCCCCTTCTTTGGATGACCCTCTACAAATTTGGATGACACAATATGCTTGTCCACCAACTGTAAATCTTGTACGATGACTTTAGTTAATTAATTGTTTTGTTCACATACATGGATGAGCAATGACCTAGTTCTTCTCTTAATCATTAATCCAACCATGTTTCAAATCATGCATTTGGAAAAATCAACTACAATTATGAAAAATTCTAGAGTAATGTAGAGAAATTTAACAAATTCTTTTTAAGTATGAAGATACATATATGGTAACATATTAACAAATCAAACACATTTCAACGATCAAACGAGGAGTTGATGCGAATAATTGAATCCCATACTTTTTATGACATAGAACTTTTTGGACATAGAAGGAGAATAGCAACCTTATTTTTCTCAAGTTAAGTAACCAATTCGCCAGCCAATTTTGCTTGCTGTATACCCTTAGGAGCAAGTCCAAACTCCTCAAGTGTGCCATTTGCCTGCACATGCTAGCATTTTTTTTTTTTTGAATATCTTTGACTTTGAAACAAGAAATATGTTCAAATTAACTGCATTTATTTTGCACAAAGCGGTATTCCTCGTTATTATCAAATAATAACTAGCAAAACCGAGTTTTTTTGGCGGGATTTTAGCTCTGATCGGACGTTCCTCTAAGTCCGGTCGGAGGACCTAATAATTGTTCCACCTAAGGAGGTGAACGACTGTATCAAAAATAATTTCACGCGAAGCCAAAGCAGCCACGACGAAGAAATTACGAGGAAAAGCGACAGAAGCACGGAATTAAGAAGATGAAAAACAAACTTTAATAGCCTCCTAATTCCTAAATAAGAAATTAATTTAAGTTAGCATAGTTAGTATAATTTAAATATTAATAATTAATTAGATTAATTAAATAATTAGTAGTGTAATTATGTAATCTGATTTATCATAAATAATTGATTATTGTTAAATTAATTTAATTAATATAATTTAAAATAAAAATAGTTAATTATTAATATTATAAATAATAATTAAATAATTAATTAGTAATTGAATATTTAAATGATCAATGAGATAATTAATATTATTATTAAAAATTAAAACTAATTTTATAATCTTAAAAAAATAATTAAATCACTGATATTAATATTAGTTAAAGATTTATAATTTAAAAATAATTAATTAATTAATTAAAATTCAAGAAATGTTTATATTAAGTTTGAAAATAAATGAATGAATTTTATTAATGTAGTACTCAACTTAATTTATATGTAATATTTGACCTTGTAAATAACAAGTTCATTATTGAAAAATAAAATAAAATTTGCAATCAATAATCTTCAATATATATATCTTATTCTCAAAGTGTTATAAAAATAAAAAAATCAGTTGTGACTGCTCCATGACATATATAACCAAATATTAAAAGAAGAAATATTTTTATAACATAAATAAAATTGAGTACATCGATCAAATGGTACAAACAGCTGGTTCATGTTGAAATATTTTGCATTCTTCACATTTCAGACAAATAAGATATGTGGAATGTGAGCAATTTTGTGCCGATCGGAGCCTCCATCCTCTCGATAGCGCTCCTTTAACTCTGGATGACATTTCCCATAAATTGTTAGATATTTCAAAGAGGGAGGAAGGTTCGGCAATTCCCGAAGCATAGGAACATCATTAATTTGTAGAACCTGAAGTGAAGATAAGCTTTCCAAGGAGGAAGGGAGAGACTCTAAGGATTTGAGATATGAAAATTCAAGCTCACAAAGAGAAAACCTAACTTTCAGAAACCACTACTCCGCCTCATTTGGAAATGAAACCAGCTTATCATTATTCGAAATACTCAGTTTTTTTAAGGAGGCGATACTTCTCAATGGCTCCATTAGCAACACCAATGGATCACTTATCCTGAGATTGCTGAGCATGAGATGGCAATTATTACTGGTTTGCATTTCTCCGAGAGAGATCAGATTGGGGCAATTTTCAATTGTCAAGGATCTTAGTGCTGCAAGTCTTGTTATTTCATCAGCCAGAGGAAGAGATGTAATGTTTGGACATTGAAAGACCGCTAATGATTCAAGAGGAATAGGATTTGAATTGCTAAAAAAAGTCAAAGTCTTCCACCCCGTAGATTTTATCTGCAACTGCTTGAGCTTAGAAGGCAAAGAGGGCAACTCTTTCAGCTTCGGGCAGTCATATAGCTTCAGTTGAATTAAGCAAGGAAACAAACATCCATCTTCAGCAGCTACTCCTGCCTCAAACCAATCCTCTAGTGCTTCTAATCCGTAAATTTCTAACACCTCTAACAATGGAAAGACGCAGTACATATTTTGGAGCCATTTTACTTTCCGCATGTGAGAAAGTTTTAAAGACTTGAGAAAGGGAAGTTGCCCAAAAGGTGGAAGAGTTTCCCACTCCCAGCAAAGTTCCAATACGATTTTCTCTAGATTGGAGATCAAACTGACATTGTTCATCCATATTGCAGACCTTGCACTCATGTATCTCCTTATACTCAGATTCTTTAGACATTTTGGTGGCTGAAGATTGTTGAGAACGTTCTCATCTAAATCGAAGCTCCTCGGATAATAAGTATTACTCCAACATAAGGTTAAATCTGTGAGCCTTTTCTTGGAACATAATTTGGCACTACAAGCCTCCTCGGCATCCTTAACATTTTCAAGGCAATTGATTCCTAATTTGCAAAGATTATTCATATTCTCCAGCTCTCCAATTCTATAACCACTCACATCTCTAAGATCAAACATATTCAATTCTTGAAGAGACTTTAGCTTCCCAATCCCACATATCAATGAAATATCATTCTTGGGCAATTCCACGTAAAGCAAGTTTGAAAGATTACTAATGCCACTCAGTAAAAAATCATCACCTACATTATGTCCATAATTGATTAGGTATTGTAAGTGGTAGAGATTACTTAGAGATCTTGGCAGTATAGTCAAATCATAATAATCAATCTTTAAGTATCGAAGATGTATCAAATTTCCAATCTCCTCAGGTATATATATTATTTCCAAGCTTTCTTGAGCCCATATGTATAATAAGCGTAGGCTTCTCGATGCTTTGAATATTTCAATAAGTGCATTACAAAGATCCGCATTGGAAGCTTCATAGAACAAGAAAAGAGAATGCAAATACTTAAACTGCACAATATTTTTTATGATGTTTGGATTTGTAGTTTTAATAAACAAGTGTCGAAGAGTCTTAGGAATTATAGAAGGCAACTTTGTGCCATCCTCAACTCTTAAACATTCATGTATGGAAACTAATCGTGCCAATTCATGTATTAAATCATGCATCTTGTAGTATTGTCCATCAATTTCAAACTTGTCAAAGAAATTTTTTTTAACCAAAACATCAAAATACCTTCCTCCAATATCCTCCATAGTCCATTCTTGATCATGAGGTTGCTGAATGAAACCCAATGCAACCCACATTTTGACTAAATCATCTTTAGAAAACTCATAATCTTGTTCAAATATAGAACAAAATGTGAAACAGTTTTGTAGATGTTTTGGGAGGAACATATAGCTCAATCTTAAAATGAGAAAGATGTCATCCTGACCCAATTTTGGACTTAGAAAATCACTATTCAAAATTTTTGTCCAATGCCTTTCATCCAAGTTGTCATTCAGAACACCACCAATGACCTTTGCTGCCAATGGTGATCCTAAAAGCTTTTTAACTATCTCTCCAGCAATGGCTCTTAATTTTTTATGATCATCAGGGGAGTTCTCTATACCAAAAAATGCATGAGAGTTGAGGAGCTGCAAACACTGATCTTCCTCCAAGCCCTCTAATCTAAATATTTCCGACTTCTTTTTAATGACCGTTGCAATCATCATTGCAACAGAATCCGTTCGAGTTGTCACCAAAATTCTACTACAAATTTTCCCATAAGCCAGAGGGGCGAGCAACTTCTCCCATTTCTTTTTATCCTGCTCATCATTCTCCCAAATGTCATCCAGCACAAGTAAGAACTTTTTGGACATCACCTCATTCTTGAGACTATTTTGAAGTGCATCAAGTGTCTCCAAACGAGGCCTCTCTTTCTTAAGAGATTCCAACATATCTGCAATAACTTTTTTCACATCAAAGTTGTTGGAAACGCAAACCCACATTTTAAGATCAAAAAATTCCTTCCTCATTTCTTCTTCATAAACGTGTTGCAAGAGAGTTGTCTTTCCCATACCACCATGGCCCACTATAGATAGAAGAGAAATGTTACTGTGCAAAGTTGTCTGAGGCTCATATGATGGCTTCCTCAACCACTGCATAACAAACTCCTTAGCCTCTCCTCTACCGATGAGATCATTTGTAGGCAAGGATCCTGTTTCACGTGCTTCGGACAACTCACGCAGCTGCTCCCGCTGCTCCTGTTTTGCGCTATCTAGAAGATGAAGAAAAGTGCTAAACCCAGCTGAAACTTTATCTAGTTTCTGCACAACCTCTTCCAGTCTCTTCAAGTTGGGATCAATCTTGAAAGCACGTTCGCCAACTTTGCGAATTTTCGAAAAACTTTCAATCAGGAAGCTCGCTTTGGAAAACGCCGTTCTTTTCTGATAAAATTAGCGAGAAATAGATTATAAAATAAATATATTTATTTGCAACCAGTATCAAATAGGTAGCTGATGATAGAGAACGCACCTGATCTGTTTCCTCCATGTTTTTGGTGAGCTGTTGTTTATGCTTCATGTACTCAAACTCATCGAGCACATCATCTGCCTCATCAACAGCATCTCTTAACTGCCATATCCATTTGTTGAGAGCTGGGTTCTGATCGCTAATTTGTGCTTGGTTAGCCGCAAAGACGACAGCTTGGATCTTCGGGTGGTTTTGTCGCAGGCTTTCAAGCTCCTTCTTCATGCCCGTCTGCCATCCGACTTGTTCTTCCAGGTAATCAGAGCAAGCGTCGATGATCTTGCCCATGATTGGACCAACAAACCATTCCGCCATGACACCGATGATCAAGGTAGAGAGAGCAGAACAACTGAACAGTAAGAGAAATAGAGACTGATTGGAAGAGATGAAGATTAGATAGTCTCTAATAATTGAGAGAGAGAGAGAGAGAGAGAGAGAGAGAGAGAGAGAGAGAGAGAGAGAGAGAGAGAGAGAGAGAGAGAGTACGAAGCTGCCGCTCTCTTACTGTGAAGTTTGATTTTTGATGTGAATATCATTTTATTTATTTTTAATTTTTTATATATAAAGTAAGAAAAATGAATGCTTTTTTATCTGCTTATGATGAATAATTTGATACTAATTTATATTTGTATATAATATAATTGAATAAATTTGAATAAAATTTAAACTTTTTAAAATGTGTTAAATGGGCGGATTTAAATTTTTTTAATATATTTAAATTATTAATATTATATGATTAGTTAAATTTTTTCTTGATCAACTCAAAAAGAAAACTTGTAAATATATTTTATGAAGATTTTAAATTCAAATAATTTGCTATAAAAATAAAGAATATTATAGTTCTTTTAATTTTTTTTATAACCCTAAGCATTAATCAATAATAAAATGAATTAAATGGGCATTAGGGTTGTAAATGATCGATCCTAACTTGAGCAAACAGACAAACATCCATCCATTGCTAATTTGGGTTTGGCTCATTGGAAAATTTATTTGAAACTATCTTGTTTGTGAATATTATGTTCCAATTCAATTAATTTTTTATGAAATATTATATTGTTTAGGATTTTTTGCTTTTTATTTTGTAACTCTTTGGAGCATTAGTGAGCGCGAGGACCTGTTAAGGACTTTGTAATATTTTCTTTTTATTAACGTGTAGGCCCCTCCGTGAATTTCCCATAAAAAAATATTTTTTAATGAAATAAAAACCCCATATCAACCAGAGAAGTAGCAAAAACTCCACTTAATTCATAAAGATTCACAACAGCAACAAGAGAATAATGAACAATATAATTGAGTCACATAACTCAAACAAGAGTAGTATTAAGTAAAAAACTAAACTATTTAAAGCCTCTCCTGCAAATTATTTTTAACACAATAAATAGTAGATATATGAAGGAGAAAGTGATAAAATTTACAAGTTGATAAATCATCAAAAAATTATATTGATCGGTGACGAATCTTGAGGCAAAATCAAGTTGGAAACTTCTACAATTAAATCATGGACCCTATGCTCTTTGATTTAACAAATTTATAATCAAATTAAACGTCTCAAAAATACAAACCCAACGACACCAAAATCGACCCAATCAAAGCTCAAATGAGTCCAAATCAAAGACCCAAAGCACTTTTGGGAGGTTCAAACCATAGTTTGGATTATCAAATGGTCTCCAAACGTGACATGCTTATAATCGAATCGAGCAGCACGATGAGACAAATCCAACGAGCCCAAGATCGCTGAATTCTAATATCATTAAGAAATTCAAATGCCTAGTAAACATTTCATGATCAAAGGATTCAACATCGACCGTCCATTCAAATCACTCCCAATTCACCCTTGATATTAACTCCTCCTATTTACTGGCCATGCTACTCTTAAACAATAATAAATACACCCTTCATTTATCATGGAAGTGGACCCAGAGAAGCAAGGAGCCAAGGTAGGAAG
>CM033699.1:4367727-4438526 GCA_019514585.1 Dendrobium officinale | reverse complement strand
GGCATTCAATACCCAACGAACGGTCATGATCAAAAGGATTCATATCGCCGCCATTCAAACACTCACAATTCGCCTCATATTCTCCCTCCTATTTACAAGGCTATTCACTAACTCCAAAATAACATAAATTGAGCCTCATTACTACACCAAGGGGGACTCAAGTGAATAGAAAAAAAGAAGAGAAAAAGAAAATGGGAAAAGAAAATCTCTCCTCCTCGACACCGCACATAGTTATTTCGTCTGCCTCCATCCCAAACACAACCGGGATTCTGCGTGATATTCGTGAGAAAGAAGAATTCTGCCCAACATTCCACATGATGCTTGAAATTCTTCCCAAAATTGAATATTGTTAATTGTTAAATAATCTAGAGTTAATAATGATTCCGGAAATTAGTTTTTTAAATGAATTTTGACAAATTTTTTTTAATGTGCATATTGTGTAGTTTCAGGAAAATAACACCAAAATAATGTAGAAGACAATTATTTAAAAGACACACACACATTAGATAAGCATTATAAAGTGTAACTTTATTTACGTTATGTTTAATATTTTTTTCTATTAAACATCATAAATTGAAAAAAAAACAGTTACAAAAACCAGCAAAGAATGTGTTTGAGAAAAAAAAAATAGAAATAAGTTTTTAAGAAAAAAAAAAAATCTAAGAAAATGAAATTTTAAAATAAGAAAATAGATAAAATTCAAAACCTTACTATTAACAAAACTAATGCAAGAAGAGAGATAGAAGAAAGAAAGAGAGGGAGAAATTGATAGATTTTAAAAATTAAAATTTCATATATTTAATCAAATTTGAATTAACTTTCAGCTATATTTAATATTATGTAAAAATATTATATTTAATATTTAATATATTGTGAAAATAAATATTATTATGTGAAAATTAATATTGAATATTATGTTTACTTATTAACATTTAGCTAAATTTAATATTATTTGAAAATTATTAAAATTTAAATTAATTTTCAGCTATATTATTTTGAGGTTTTAAGAGAAATCGCAATCAGCTTTTGCTAGTATATATGATGGAAAACGTAAAAAAAAATTTTGTTTAAACAGAAAACTCAAATATCTTATTTAAAATTTTATTTTTATATAAATTTCTTCTTAAAAATATATTTAAAATATTTAATTTACAGTTAACTTAAAAAAAAATATAAGGTAAATAAAAGTTATAACTATTGCGGCGTGTTCTTGACTTGGAAGCGCGCTAGGGTTTATTGAGCTCTGCTAGAGTTTATTGGGTTTTGTCGGCGCTTCCTTTTTCCGGCCGTTCGGCCGGGATGGCACTTCCGCAGCTGGATTTTCCTCCTCTTCAATGCAACACCATCCTTGGAGTCCCTTCTTCTTCTTCTCCCAAACTTCCTTCTACTTCTTATGCCAATAATCTTATCGGAACTTCTCCTAATCCTGAGGACTGGCCGATGTCCTTCGTCAAACCGGAGAAAAAATTATCTTTTGGCTCCACTGATCTTTCTGAAGGGCAATCTTTATGGAACCTTTCCCTCGTGGGTTACTCTCTTGGACCCCGCCCCTACTATGAGCGTTTAAGGCTGGCGATAGAGAAAGCCTGGAAGCTTAAAGGTTCTCTCTCCCTTCTCTCCTTAGCGGATGACTTTTTCCTTTTGAAGTTTACCTCGGTTGAAGATTATGACATGGTGTGGTCCAGGGGACCTTGGTTTTTACTGGGAAGACCCTTTATTCTTCAGAAGTGGAACCCTAGGTTCCAGTCGAAGAGAGATGAATCTGCTGCAATTCCGATATGGATTAAAATCCTGAACCTTCCGCTTGCTCTCTGGACCCCTTCAGGTATATCGAAAATTGCTAGTTATATTGGCATTCCTCTTTATGTTGATGCTTTGACGGCAAAAAGAACAAGGCTTACTTTCGCAAGAATTTGTGTTAAAGTGGACAAGGATGCTATCCTTGCTGATGAAATTTTGATAGATCTTGATGGGGAGGATATCACTCTAAAGGTTTTTTATGATTGGAAACCAATTAGATGTGAAGGCTGTGGATCTCTCATTCACTCTTTTGCTATCTGCCCGTCTAATCCAAACCCGAAACCTGCTCTCCCTCCCAAGCTGGTTCTTCGGGGTAGAAGCAGGAGCAGGAATCCAAACTTCAAAAATGGTCGCAACCCCTCGCAGCATATGAATCCTCAACCGTCCTCTATTCCTGGACCTTCTCTGGAATTCTCTGCTATTCCTGAGAAACAGGGGCCACCTCCTTCCACACTTCCAATCCTTGTTGAAAAGCCAATTAATGTGGATCTTACTTCTATTCAGGATCCGGTAGCTGACAACCTCATTGAAACTACTATTCCTAATCTTAATCTCCCACAAGCCGAACCTTCTGTTGCTGTTCCTTCCTTGGCAAACACCCGTTTGCTTCCACCTCAAGTTCTCCTAGCCAACAGTTTTGATTCCCTCTAAAATGACAATTTGGAAAATCTTATTGACAATTCTTTGGAAGAGGATATCTCCTCCTCTTCTAAAACTGATGAGGAACATCATCCCCAATCCTCCAATCAAAAAGACACTTCTTCCTCCTCTAAAAAAGGAAGTCCTGACAAAACCTCTCCCCCCAAAAAGACAAAGGCAAAAACGGCCAAGAAGGCCAAATCTAAAAAGTAATCATGTCCCTTCCTTTTATTGCAGCTTGGAACGTTAGAGGGTTTAACAACCCTATTAAGGTCAAGCATTGCAAAGACCTTATTTCTGCTTTCAATCTTAAGCTTCTCTGTATTTTAGAAGCCAAAATCCATGATGATGCTTTGTTTGATCCCTGGTTTTGTTTCAACCATGAGGTTTTTCAGAACGAAAAATCTTGTCACAATTTTTCTTATTCTACTCCTGGTAGAATCTGGATTAAGTGGGATCCCTCTCACTTATCTTTCACCCCCACCTTCTTTTCTTCTCAACTCATCCACGGTTTGGTTAATGCCGGCTCCCTCCCCCCTTTTCTTCTTTCTGTGGTTTATGCTGCTAATCATATTGAGGATTGAAAAATACTATGGGATGATCTCTTAAGGTTGTCTGCTAATTCTGACCTTCCATGGATCATCATGGGAGACTTCAATTGTTATAGAAATGATACTGAAAAAGCTGGAGGAACCAATTTGTCTACGGACCGTTTGGGTGAATTGAATAACTTTATTTTTGAAGCTGGCATTCAAGATCTGGCTTCGGTGGGGTTTTTCTATACTTGGTTTAATCAAAGAGTGGACTTACCTATTCATATCAAGCTTGACAGGATGATGGTTAATACTAAATTCTTGGAAGCCTTTCCTAAAGCTTACTGCAAGGTCCACTCCTTCTCTGGTTCAGATCATACACCGCTTATTCTCTATAATTCTATCTCTAGAAAGCTTCCTTCTAGATTTATGTTTAAAGATTACTGGACTAAGATTGATAATTTCTGGATGGAGACTCAAATGATTTTTGAAAGGGCTCCTACGGCTAGCCCGATTGCTTTCTTCTTGGAGAGTTTGAAACTTCTTAAACTAGCTATTAGTAAATATAAATGGTACTCTTCCAATTATATTTCTAATGCTATTTTACAATTGAAGAATGAGCAAGCTCTTTATTTATCTGATTTACAAGGAGACCCTCTTAACCTGGATTTAAATAAAAGTCTTAAAAGTACTACTGACCATCTCATTGCTTATCAACATGCTTGGTTCTCCTGGATTTCCCAAAGAGCCAAGGCTCATTGGTTAACTCAAGGTGAGGATGACCTTGGGTTTTTATATGCTAAAATCAGATCGAGAAAAAATAGGAATTTTATCAACTCTCTCTCAACTGCTACGGGTGTAATTTCCTCCCATGAAGGTATGGCCATGGAGTTGATTAATCATTTTAAATCTCTTTTCAATGCTCCCCCCCCCCCCCCCCCCATCCACTACTTTTTCCTTCAACATTCCGGTGGGAAATTCTGTTCCTCTAAGCATGATGGATGATTTAATGAAGCCTGTTTCCAATGAGGAGATTAAGAAAGTGGTGTTCTCTGGCTCTTCAAAATTGGCTCCGGGTCCTGATGGATTTTCTTTTTGTTTTTTTCAAAAGACTTGGCATATTTCTGGGTTTGCCCTTTGCAAAGCAGTTAAGCATTACTTTACTAATGGTATTTTGCCTAGGGGGGCCAAAGCTACTGCTATCACTCTTATTCCAAAAGGCACCCATTCCAACAGCATTTCGGATTTCAGGCCTATTTCCTTGTGCAATGTTTTTTATAAAATTATCGCTAAGATTATTGCTAATAGATTGAAGCCAGTCCTCCCCAACATCATTCATGAAAGTCAGGCTGGTTTTATTTCTAAAGAAGCTCTACTGATAATATTATTCTTGCTTCTGAAATTCTGAGAGATTTTAACAAAAAAGGGTCTAATTTTTGTGCAAAATTAGATATCAAGAAAGCTTTTGACTCTGTCTCTCATGCCTTTTTGATTAGCAGGCTTAGGCAGAAGAGATTTCCTGAGAACTTTGTGAAGTGGATTCATGGTTGTATTTCAGATGTGCATTTTTCTATTAACCTCAATGAGGTTTTGGAGGGGTTTTTCAATTCTTCCTCTGGGCTGAGACAAGGTTGTCCGTTATCTCCTTTGCTTTTCTGTATTGTCATGGATGCTCTTTCCCTTTCCCTTGAATCTGGTAATGGCAAACCTTTTATTGGGCTTACAAAAGAGAACTTTAATTGCAGCCACCTTATGTTTGTTGATGACCTTTTAGTGTTTGGGCTTGCTTCTATTGATAATGCCAAGAACTTATCTGATGTTCTTCTTGCCTTTGGGAGGGCCTCGGGTCTTCATGTTAACACTAAAAAAAGCTCCATTATTTTCCCTAGAAATTTCCATTTGGCTGATCAGATTTCTAATGCCTTAGGGATCACTCAAGTCGAGAGCTCCATTGTTTACCTTGTTCTTCCTATTTCTTCCTCCAGACTCAAATTTTCTCACTTCCAACCCCTTCTGAGTAGGCTTTCTACTCTACTTGCGGGTTGGAAAGTTAAATTTCTTTCTTTTGCAGGTAGAATCCAATACTTGAAGTTCACTATTGCAAATACTATAGCTTATTGGATTCGTGGTGCTATTATACCGAAAGCTTGCTGCAAACTTATCAATCGAATGTGTTCTAGATTTCTTTTCTTTGGTAACTCTTTGGAAAAGAAATTACATATGGTGGCTTGGAAATGGGTTGCTAGACCCAAAATTAAAGATGGCTTGGGTCTTGCTTCTTTTGAATCTATTTATCACAACATGGCTTGTTCCTTCATCATGAGAATGTATAATAACTATAGCCTGATTGGCTCTTGGTATAGAGCTTTCTATGGCTCGGTTTGGAAATCACCGCCAGCTTCTGCTTCTCAGTTCAGGAAACTTTTTTGCCGCATGGCTGATTGCATTTCTTCTGTTATCTCCTTATATGTGAAGCAAAATAGTAACCTCTCTTTTCTTTGGAACCCGTGGTGTGATAGTAAACCTTTAGCTGATAAGTTTTACTCCCCCTATTACACTCATTCTAAGGTTAAGAACTTCATTCTTAATAATAATTGGGTTATTCCTGATTGTATCCCCATTGAGGTGAAAGACAGTATTGTTAAGACGGTTATTGACGAGGATTGTAAACCATCTATTCTTTGGCAATATAAACAAAATCCTATATCCATAAACTTTTTAGATTTGTTTCATGCTAACTTGGAGGATGTTGCTTGGAATAAATTCATTTGGCATAAAGGTTTTGCTCTGCGTTTTGCTTGCTTCACTTGGATGGCCTTGTTAGGGAAGTTAAAAACTGCTGATAATCTCATTTCTAAGGGTATTCAAGTTAATGCTGGTTGTATTTTTTGCTCGGGCCACTTGGTATCACATTCTCATGTTTTCTTTGAATGTGATTACTCATTCTCTATTATGACTGGACTGTTTCCCTGCATGAATACCTTCTACTTAAGGCCTAATATTATGCAGACTTTTGATTTCTTGAGCAACATCAGATCTCATGTGAAAAATGAATGCAATTTATGTTATATTACTGTTGCTGCCATGGTTTATTTCATTTGGCGTGAAAGGAATAGAAGAAGGTTTTCTGGTGACTGGATTAGCCCAAACGATCTTAAAATGACTATCATTCATGCTATTTTGGCTAAAGTTCAAAACTGGAAAAATTTGGATAAAATTAAGCCTAAGTTTTTGGAAATTCTTGGCTGATTTTCTTTTGGGGGAGACAATTGGTTTACTGGATGGCTATGGGGATTATACATTCATATTGCTTAATCTCTTTTTGCTGAGTTTCTGGACGGCTATTTTTTGGTTATTCTATTGGTTAAGCATCACTTCTATTCAACTTTTTTGCATAGACTGGCTCTGCCCAGCTTCTTTATAGCTGGAATTTTGTAGCTGCAGAATTTTTGGGACGATGATGAGCAGGTCTACATCTCTCACGTCGCCTTGGACGGTCTTCTGGCAACCAGGTTGGTGTCATTTTAGGCACAGTGAGGGTCCTGCTTCTCGGGCAACCGGTGCCTTGTGTTCTTCGTGGTTGGTAGTAAAAATGATGATGGCTTTGAAGCCTTTGAGATGTAGATCATTTTCCTGAGTCCAGTAGATTTTTCTCTTTTTCTGTTTTTGATTTTATTCTGGTTTTGATATAGTTGATTTTCTATACTTATACTTTTCTTTGTAACTTTTGGTGTCAAATTCCCCCCCCCCCCCCCCCCCCCCCCAAAAAAAAAAATAAAAGTTATATGTGCAAATAAAGCTATCAGTTTTTGCCTTATTTTGTTCCTTTTTGTAATACAATTTTAAAGCATGATCCTTTTAAAATTTTAACATGTCGTGGGAGATCCCTTACGCACATATGGGCTATTTTTTTTTTTAAATCACACTTCGTTATTTCATTTTACATAAATAATATGGATTCGCTCCAAAATTTCATCAAAAAAAAATTACATACATAACACTTAAAAGTTTCTTATTTATTGACTTAATACTTAAACTTGTCTATTTACACACACCACTTAAAATTTATTTGACTTTTTAAAATATCATTCCGTCTTCCTCTTCAAAACCCGCCGATATCACAAAACCTGGCCTACCACTTACCCATTTAATTCATTTTATTATGGATTAATGCTTTTGAATTATATCAAGATGAGAGCTATAATATTCAAAGTCATTCATTTATTTTTATAGCAAATTGATTGAATTTAAAATCTTAATAAAATTTTTTTATAAGTTTTCTTCTTGAGTTATAAAAAAAAAAAACTTTACTAATTATATATTTGATATTAATAATTTTAATATATTAAAAAAAAGTTAAAATCTGCCCATTTAACTCATTTAAAAAACTTCAAATTTTTATTCAAATTATTCAATTATATTATATAAAAGTATAAATTAGTATCAAATTATTCATCATAAGTTAAAATTCATTTTTCTTATTTTATGACAGAGACTACACGGCAGCTTAATCCTCTCTCAGAGTCTCTCTCTCTCTCTCTCTCTCTCAATTATTAGAGAGTATCTAATCTTCATCTCTTCCAATCAATCTCTATTTCTCTTACTGTTCAGTTGTTCTGCTCTCTCTACCTTGATCATCGGTGTCATGGCGGAATGGTTTGTTGGTCCAATCATGGAGAAGATCATCAACACTTGCTCTGATTACCTGGAAGAGCAAGTCGGATGGCAGACGGGCTTGAAGAAGGAGCTTCAAAGGCTGCGAGAGAACCACCCCAAAATCCAAGCTGTCGTCTTTGCCGCTAACCAAGCACAAATTAGCGATCAGAACCCAGCTCTCAACAAATGGATATGGCAGCTAAGAGATGCTGTTGATGAGGCAGATGATGTGCTCGATGAGTTTGAGTACATGAAGCTTAAACAACAGCTGACCAAAAACACAGAAGAAACAAAGGTGCGTTCTCTATCATCAGCTACCTATTTGATACTGGTTGCAAATAAATATATTTATTTTATAATCTATTTCTCTCTAATTTTATCAGAAAAGAACGGCGTTTTCCAACGCGAGCTTCCTGATTGAAAGTGCTTCGAAAATTCGCAAAGTTGGCAAACGTGCTTTCAAGAATGATCCCAACTTGAAGAGGCTGGAGGAGGTTGTGCAGAAACTAGATAACATTTCAGCTGGGGTTAGTAATTTTCTTCATCTTCTAAATATCGCAAAGCAGGAGCAGCAGGAGCAGCAGCGTGAGTTGTTCGAAGCACGTGAAACAGGACCCTTGCCTACAAATGATCTCATCGGTAGAGGCGAGGCTAAGGAGTTTGTTATGCAGTGGTTGAGGAAGCCATCAAATGAGCATCGAGGAACTGATTTGTACAGAAACATTTCTCTTCTGTCTATAGTGGGCCATGGTGGTATGGGGAAAACAACTCTCTTGCAACATGTCTATGAAGATGAAATGACAAAGGAATTTGATCTTAAAATGTGGGTTTGTGTTTCCAACAACTTTGATGTGAAAAAAGTCATTGCAGATATGTTGGAATGTCTTCAAAAGGAGAGGTTGGAGGCACTTGGGGCACTTCAAAAGAGTCTCCAGAAAGAGGTGAAATCCAAAAGGTTCTTACTGGTCCTTGATGACGTTTGGGAAGAGGAGGAGGAACGGGATAAAACTAAATGGGGGAATGTGCTCGCCCCTGTAGCTTCTGGAAGTTTTGGTAGTAAGATTCTGGTAACAACTCGAACGGAGTCAGTCGCACTGATGTTTCAAAAAGTGATTAAAGACAAACAAAAACCAATGAAATTAGAAGGCTTAGAGGAGGAAGAATGTTTGGAGCTCCTCAACATCCATGCGTTTGCTGTAGACGATCTTGATGATCAGAGAAAATTAAAATTAAAATCAATTACTACAGAGATAGTTAAAAAGCTTTCAGGGTCTCCTTTAGCAGCAAAGGTCATAGGCGGTGATCTGAATTCTAATTTGGATGAAGGACATTGGAGACGAGTTTTAGATTCTGTTCTTGAAATAATAAAATTGGGTGAAAATGTTATCATGCCCGCCTTAAGATTGAGCTATGTACACCTCCCACAACCTCTAAAAAGTTGCTTCACATTTTGCTCCATATTCCCACAAGATTATAAATTTGATAAAAATGATTTAGTCCGACAGTGGATTGCATTGGGTTTCATTCAACTGTCTCATATTCAAGGAGAAATTCTGGAGGATATCGGAGGAAGGTATTTTGATGTTTTGGTTAAAAAAAATTTCTTTGACAATTTTGACAACAATTTTGGATATTATTATTATAAGATGCATGATCTAATACATGAATTAGCACAATCTGTTTCCAAAGATGAATGCTTAAGAGTTGAGGATAGTACTAAAAAATTGCCTTCTCCAATTCCTAAGACTCTTCGACACTTGTCTATTCAAGCTGAAAATCCATACATCTTAAAAGAGATTGGGAAGTTTAAATATTTGCGTTCTCTTTCCTTGTTATATCTACCTTCTTATCAGAATATTTGTGCACTTAGTAAAATATTCAAAGCATCTAGAAGCCTACGCTTATTATGCATATGGGCTCCAAACTTGGAAATAATACCTGAGGAGATTGAAAATTTGATACATCTTCGATACTTAGAGATTGATTGTCATAATTTGACTATGCTACCAAGATCTCTAAGTAATCTCTATCACTTGAAATACATAATCTATGATGAGAGTAAAAGGATCATATATGATGGATCAATAATTTTCGGTCAATCTAAAGGTGATGATTTTTTACCAAGTAACATTCATAACCTTTCAAACTTGTGTTACATGAATTTGTACCAGAATTTTTCCCAGAATTTTTTTTCATCGATATGTGGGATTGGGAAGCTAATGTCTCTTCAAGAATTGGAAATGTTTGATCTTAGAGATGTGAGTGGTTATAGAATTGGGGAGCTCGAGAATATGAATGATCTTTGTAAATTAGGAATCAATTGCCTTGAAAATGTTAAGAATGAAGAGGAGGCTTGTAGTGCCAAATTATATGTCAAGAGGAGGCTCACAGATTTAACCTTATGTTGGAGTAACACTGATTCGAGGAACATCAATTTAGATGAGAACGTGCTCGACAACCTTCATCCACCAACATGTCTAAGGAATCTGAGCATAAAGGGTTATTGGGGTGCAAGGTCTCCAACATGGATGAACAATGTCAATCCGATCTTCAGGATAGAGAAAATCGAATTGACAGATTGCTTGGAGTGTGAAACTCTTCCACCTTTTGGACGACTTCTCTTCCTCAAGTCACTGCAACTTGATAACATGCCGAAAGTACAGTGCCTCGAAAGTAAATTTAATGGGAATGATACATACCGTGCCTTTCCATTGCTAGAGGTTTTACATATTCGCAGATTAGAAGCATTAGAGGATTGGTTTGAGGCAGGAGTAGCTGCTGAAGATGGATCTTTGTTTCCTTGCTTGATTAAACTGGAGCTCCAAAACTGCCCGAAGTTGAAAGAGTTGCCCTCTTTGCCTTCTAAGCTCAAGAGCTTCAAGATGCGATCTACGGCGTGGACGACTTTGAATTTTTGTAGCAATTCGAATCCTATCCCCCTTGAATCATTATGGGTCCATCGCTGTCCAAACATTACATCTCTTCCTCTGGCTGATGAAATAGCAAGACTTGCAGCACTAAGATCCTTGTCAATTACAAAGTGCCCCAATCTGATCTCTCTGGGAAGATATCGAGAAGTGGAGACCACTAATAATTGCCATCTCATGCTCAGCTATCTCTGGATAAGTGATCCATCGGTGTTGCTAATGGAGCCATTGAGAAGTATCACCTCCTTAAAAGAGCTGAGTATTTCGTCAAATGATGAGGTGGTTTCATTTCCAAATGAGGCGGAGCAGTGGTTTCTCAATAACAGGTCTTCTCTTTCTGAGCTGCGATTTTCAGGTCTCAAATCCTTAGAGTCTCTCCCTTCAACTTTGGAAAGCTTATCTTCACTGCAGAAACTATCTATTTCTAATGTTCCTATGCTTCAGGAATTACCGAACCTTCCTTCCTCTTTAGAATATCTAAATATTTCTAATGTTCCTATGCTTCGGGAATTACCGAACCTTCCTCCCTCTTTGAAATATCTAACAATTTATGGGAAATGTCATCCAGAGTTAAAGGAGCGCTATCGAGAGGATGGAGGCTCCGATCGGCACAAGATTGCTCACATTCCTTATATCCATATTTCTACCTAAGCAAACTTCTTTTTACGTACGTACTTATCTTATTTGTTTGATATCCGTATTTTTTAATGCAATCTCAGCATTAATCAGTTTGTAATATTTGATGTACTCAATTTTATTTATGTATCACTCGATTTACTCAACTTTATATATAAATATATTCTTCTTTTAATATTCCCTTATATATGTCATGGATTATTCACAACTAAAATTTAAATAGTTCTTTTTAATTTTTTATTGATTTCTCGAAATGAAATCATTATTGAATTATTATTTAATTTTGATTTTATGTTTTTGAGTTTGCAAAAACAAAATAAATATTAATGATCAGTCATCTTTAATCTTTTTTTTTTTTTTTTTCAGTTTTAGCAACCTTGAAATTAATTTTATTTATTGATTTATTTATTTTTTTAGACACAGGCTAACTTCTTATCTGGAAGAACTGAAAGTGGAAGCTGAAGCAACGGCTCTTATTTAAAAATTTTATTGTCATTGCACCAATAGCTATAATTTGAACTCATTAATTTTATGATATAAAAAAAAAAAAAGCACTCTTAATGCCCAACAGTTTCTATCTTGCATTACTGCTCTTGATTATTGCTTTACAAGAGTTGTATTAAAAATAAAAAGATTAAGGTTTTAATATTTTTAAAAGAAAATTTTTAGTAAAAAAATTATAGTGGAAGAAATTCTTATACTAAAAAGTTGTGTTTGAAAGAATTAATAAATACATTTCAAATAACGATTAATAAGTCTTTGTTTGTGACAACTGACAGCTTTCATATTGTTTTATAAAATAGGTTTTTAGTATAAAAATTACAACTAAAAAAAATTGTAGTAAAGTGTTGTTTTCAAAAGCAGTAAAAAAGTTATTCCAAATTACTAATAACTTGCCTATATCCCCGTAACCACCAAATTAATAAGTAATATCATTAATTTATTGAATATATTGAAACATTTTAAAGCTTGTTAATATTTATGGTGTTTAAATCTTAATTCATTTATATAAGCTTAAGAACTTAATTAAAACACATCCAAATGAAAACTTCATTACAATTTATTAACAGATTTAATATTAACAAATGAAAAAATTTTGAACTCGCAATCCTAAATGTTTCTCTTGTAAATTTACCATTAAGAAACTCTTTAAAAAAATACCATTGTGTTATCTGAAAGAAGTAGAAGAAGAAATGGAAATTGAAGCAACGGCTCTCATCTAAAAATTTTATTGTCATTGCACCAATGGCTGCAATTTGAACTCATTAATTTGATAAGATAAAAAAGGAAAACTATTATTTATTCACAACAGTTTATATCCTGCATTATTACTCTTCGCATTGTTGCTTTAGAAAAGTTGTGAAAAATTTAGTAGATTAAAATGAAAAGATTTGAGTTTTTTTAATATTTTTAAAAGAAAAAACACTAAAAAAATTGCTTTTGATAGAATTAAGAAATATGTTCCAAACGAAGCCTAACAAGTCCTTGTTTGTGATAATTTTCATACTATTTTATAAAACAGCTTTTTAGTATAAAAACTATAACTTAAAAAAATATATGAAAAAAATATTTTTAATAGTAAGAAAGCTATATAAATGATTGACGAATTACTAATTTTTGTTCCTAATATTTAAAATGAATTGCCAGTTTTGATTATTATGGGAAAAAAGTGTCAAAAGGTATTGTAATGAGATTATAAATAGTAAGAAAAAATAATAATATTGTTTTGGATAATCAATTTGATTATGTACTATTTATTCCAAAGAGTTTATGCAATTTACATGTTATTTCCAATAGCACACCAATTCAAATTTTACCCAAGCAGACGAACATAAGTTTGTTATTATAGAATCATAAACTAGTTAAAACTTACTCAAGCTAGCACATGTTACTTGCACCACCATAAAAGAGTTTCAAATTCCTTAAAAAAAACAAAAATAACGGCCAATGACATATAAATTTATTATTTTTATGCTCAACTTTCTTTACCTATAATAAATTTGTATTTTTAAATAATGTCAACTATATTAAGACTGCTAAAAATACAAAAATTTAATTATTTGCTCTTTTAACAGTCATAGCATAGTTGACATTATTTGAAAATACAAATTTATTATAGAAAAAGAAAGTTGAGCATAAAAATAACAAATTTATATTTTTCTAACTAAAAGTAATCATCACAAGTTTAACATACTTGATTTGTCACAACTTTTCAAGCTAAAGCCTGATTGAATGCATATTTCTCAAGGCTGCCAACTTTCAAGTGGCTAATAGCTAACTTTCAAGTGGCTAATAGAAGATGACCGACTCCTCCAAAGCCCTCTTTGATACCATTAATGCTAGACAGAATCCAAAGAAAGAACAATCTCAGATCTGATAATAATGAAGTCATATCTCAGATCAACATTGAAGATCCGCAACCTCAGCTTTCCAATTTATGTTGGTAAGCTGCTACAATACAAACAGAAGAGAGAGAGAAAGAGAGAGTACGAACATTATCACTTGAGTAGGTAACAAGTCACCCTAAATAAAATGATATATGTATGGAATTGAATGTTTTCAGTTGGCAATGCAAGGGATTGTATTATCAAATATTAATTTACAAAAAATCATTTACAAGAAAAAAATGAGGTATTTTCCATTAAATAACAATTTTCTATGGAATTCAAATGTTGCAGGACGATCAACAATAACATTACCTTTGAACAAAACTCCCAATTCCTATTAAGGAAAAGTTTATATTTTCTACAGGAAATTCCTCACGATGACTGTCACATCAACACTGATAAGTCTATACAAGATAGGAACTTGTAAAGAACAGATGACATGACAATCATTGAAGCATTCCATATAAAATATTTTCTAAGGAAATGTTCCTAACAGAAATTGGCATATATACATGGACTTAATAAGAGTTCGTTGATATTCTCATGAGTAGGCCAAAAAAATTAACATGAGAAATTTTCAATCCTTTGTAATCCATCTGCAACCACGGATTTCATATCCACCAAAACTATGATCACTACTGCTTTCTCCACCACTGCCAGCACTGTTATAACCAGACTTTCTACGGTGTCTTCTTCCCTTGGAAACACTGTTGTCGCTTACAGTACCGTTCAAAAGTGGATCATCTATACCACGAATAACTCTCCTAGAAGGTGATGAGGAACCTATGACACTGTCATCCTTGATTCTCCTTCTATCCTTCTCCTGCTTCTTTATATTTTGAGATATCTTGTGAAGCTTCTCATTAAACCGAGTGAGACCCTTTTCCATTGGTTCCACTGCATGGGTGACTGTGAACTTCAAATCATTCACAATCTATACAAAAAACCAAATCAAGAAGTTTTAGCTAACGGAAAAAAAAAAGGAAATTAATATTAGTTTTAAATATCTTATAATTAAATCCGTTTATCAAGCATATAAGTATATTGCAACTGGATGAAATAGAAATAGTGATTATGTACATGGGAGTAACAAGAATGATGTTTAGAGCTTCTTCACTCGAAGGATTGATGGTTACCACTCAAATTTCTTCCTTTTTTTTCCAAAACAATTCACCTAGAGCAAATTATCACAAGTGATTCTAACTTAGCGCATTAAACTAATAAGACTTTCACCCTTAACTGCATACTGCTACATGAATAAATCCGTTCAGCATGAAAAGGATCAATGAAGTAAACATGCGTGAATGACAACACACATAGGTAGGTAGAGAGAGCTTACATATTCTCCACCGCCAAGAAATACATCTCGGACACTTTCTTTGATGTTCATTCCACTCTTAAAATCAACATCAGGTGGCTGAGGAATTCTCAGCTTGGTAGGTCGCACACTATCTCTTACCTCGTCAGGGTCGAATGGGCAGTCCACAGAAGCATAATCTCCAAGAACTGAAACTGTTCCAGGCAATCGATCACCCATTAACTCGTATGGTTTGGCTGGAAATACATAGATGTGAACAATAGAGGCGATGCCCATCTGCGCTAGAAGAAAAACAGCTAATCAAAATATGTCATGCCAATTCATAAAAGAACATAGTTCCCAATCCATAAGGATTAAGAAAGCTCAACTTTCAAGGAGAATGGTAACACAAACCAACATGTATTCTTCATTTCAAACAAAGCCAAAAGACTATTTATGCTACAATTTCTAATCATTATAAGCATGTTAAACCTGTCAAGCATGCATAAAGATATGAGAACCACATCTTTTTGTTTGAATGGCATTAGAAATCTACCAAAAAATAAGAAATTTTGATAGAAGACACAAAGTAGAATATTCAACATCTTATTGTTAAGGCCCTCCTGTAAAGCCACAAGCAATAAAGCTTCTGACAGTGTTGTAGGTATGCGTATTGCAATATGTGTTTAAACAGGCAGCAACATTTCAAAAAGTTGTACTAAGTTACTGATGCTTTATTAACCAGAGCAAGGACACCTTTTATTATTCTTTTGGAAGGTATAAGATGGCAAGCGTTCCAATGTAACACATGAAAAAACTCAGACTCGTGATAAGATTCTAGTCTACCCCAATCATACTTGGTCAAGAATTTAAATGTATTTATTTTATTAAGTTTCTTTTTATTTAGATTAAGTAGGAATTATCATTTGAATAAGCATGTTTTAAATTTGTAGTATATACTAGGATTTGTTCTGAATTTGAATTTGTTGGTATTTAAAAGTATAAACCTTATTCCTATAAATAGGGTTAGTATGATATTATTTTTATCATCATAAATTGAAAGTAAGTATTAACATAATTCTCTCTCTTCCCCCATCCTCTTCATGGGTGGCACAACTTTCGAAATAATTTGCTTCTCTTCTATGATGAAAGGGGAGATTCTCTCACTATTTCTACTCTAACCATCAAACCCCTCGACATCCCCTCAATTTTCTCACATTCAAAGAGAAATAGTTTGAGAAATTAGAAGTAGCAACATTCAAATGGTTAAATGTGAAGCCTCCAAGTGAATGATCAAGATCACATTTTAAATTCATGCCCAAATGTGACACTTTGCTAAATAATGTATGTAAATGTTTCAATTCACTCGTTCTTGATGCTAAAGAGTTGTCTATTATGTCACTGCTTGAAAGTGTTATGAGCTTTGATATTGTCAAGGATGTTGGGGAATAAGGAGAATATAATAAAATAGAATGCAAAGCTATGTCCTAAGATTATGGAAATTTTTGGAAAACATATGCAAGAAGCAAGAAAAAAAAAAATATGCAAGAAGCAAGCTCTTGTATTGGGCATAAATCCGATTATGACAATTACAAAATAAGTATCGTGTATGAAGCTAAATACAAAGTTGGCTTGAACTTAAAAAGATGTAGTTGTAGGAAGTGAGAGTTATGTTGAATACCGTGTGAATATGCCAATGTTGCAATTCATATGATTATGGGCTACTATGAGGATTATGTTCATCCTTACTATATAGTGGAAAATTATATTAGTTATAAGTGCAACATTAAGCCTTTAAATGGAGCTAATGAGTGGGCAAAAGATTGATAGAATTCTGCCATTGTCACCAACGTACAATAACCCAAGAGGGGTAGGCCACCGAAGATGCGAAAAAGAGTTGTTGATGAACAACCATCATATCCAAAGCAAAAAAAAAAGGGAGAGCAATGTGAAGTTTCATTGCAGTAGATACAAACAGAATGAACACAACAGCATCACTTGTGAAAAGAAGATGCATACTGAGTAAACACAGAGATTCTTAGAAAGTTATAAAAGCATTGGACGAAATAGTAGGTCATATAATTCCATTAGTTTCATTTACTTAGGTAACTATTTTGATTTAAAAACAATTTTTTTAAAACTTGTGTTGATTTAGTTAGAGAGTCAAACACAGCATGAGTCAGTTTTGCGAACTCTTATGCAAGGATCTTCCAACATAAAATTGTTTTGTGAACTCTTATGCAAGGATCTTCCAACATAAAATTTTGGTACGTTCATTTAAATTTTTACTTAAGGTTTATTTTTTGTTTTCTTTTGTGAATTTTAACTAAATTTTCTTCCTTTTATAGGTGTACACCTCCAAAAGAAAAAGAAAAACTCATTGACAAAAATATTCATGTTTCAGATCTTGAATTTTTTTGTTAGATGGTTTGAACAACAACACATATAGCTGCATATTAATGTAAAGAAAAAAATAGAAGAATTTGCATAAATGCTATGTTTTGTAATGACAAAGAGTACTTCATTTTGCTGTTTTATGATAGATTTCAATGTAATTGATGAATTTTTAACTTTATTTGATGTAGCTTTGTGAAGAACTTTTAAATCTAATGAACTTTTATTTAAAGGAATGGATGATTCTCATATCACACAAGCTACCCCTTATTTTCCAATAATTGTTATGCCAAAAACTTCACTGGATTCTGAAAACAGTAGCATCTCTTTGTATAAGCCTTTGAAGGATGAATCTGATGCCAACTTAGTTGATTTCGATGATCATGCTTCCACTCCTTTCACAAGCGCTGGCTTATTTAGTAAATTGTCATTGTGGTGGTTGAATCCTATGATGAAAAAAGCTATGAAAAGCTGCTAGAGGATAAAGATATTCATATGTTAGGCAAAAATGACAAAAACAGAGAGCTGCTACTTTTTTGTTTTTGGTGCAATTGAACAAGCTAAAAGTGAAGCAGCACATTGTTTCTCCTTCTGTTATAAGGGTGATAGTGTTATGCCATGCAGAATCCTTATCACAGAGGCAGTGGTACTTTTGAACTAGAAGGTTAGGACTACAAGTGAGGATCTTTGTTATCAGCAGTCATCTATAAGATGCAACTTAGGTTGTCAAACTCAACCGAATTGGTCCATTCTTCAAGAGAGATAACTGAACTATGTTACCATTGATGCTTACAGAATAGGGGAATTTCCATTCTGGTTCCAACAAGATTGAGCTTGGTCGACAAACTTCCAACTCTTTATTTCTTTATCAATTCTTTATCAAAACCTAAACCTGGGATTAAAACAAAACCCAATTCCAAACTAAACTCAGATCAGACAGCTTCATGAAGTTAAATGTGGAATCAACTTAATCAGCTTATTTTTGTTTAAAGTGGGCCTGAATTATACTTTTGGAAAGTCTTGTTTTAAATTTGAATTAGATAATACAATATTATTTGAATTTGAGTTAGATGATAGGATTAGTTATGAATTTAAATTTATATCCCACATTTGTAAGTAGAATTAGCAGGAAATTATTTTCATTATCATAATTGAAATAAGCATTCCCCATAATTCTGCAAAATTCCTTCTCGCCTTTATCTTAACCAGCATCACCTCCACCCTCCTCCCTCCATCCTTTATATTCTAGTAGCATATCCACAATTACAGTAAAACCCTAACACTCCAATCTCCATCTTCATTTTCTAACTGCACACTAAGTGATGCGGACATCCAACCGTCCATGGCTATCCGAGGAGCTGAAGATCAACAGCTGTCATCGTCCCACGTTATCTTATATTTTATTTATAATTTTTAAATTTTTATTATGAATTTTCCATTTTTACCCTCACTTAAGAGGGTCGTCCTATGTAAGCCTTAGGGGCATATGTGTCTTGTTTTAGTTTCGTAGGCCTATATATAGAGGCCCTTTCTTATGTAATGGGATGATGAATGATTAATGAAAATTTGCTTTTTGCGTTCTATTTGTGAGTTCCATCTTTTAGATCTCTTAGTGAGTTCTTTTTCTTTTGAGATCTCTTAGTGAGTTCTCTACTTTGTGTTCTCTTTGAGAGTGCATCTCTCTCTCAAATCTCTTAGTGAGTTTTGAGAAGAGCTAGATCTCTTTGTGAGTTCTAGACCTTCTTCTACATTATCATTGTGATCAATTGGTGTGAGAAATCAAGGTGAATCTGTGGCATAGTAATCCCTAGTAGAATTGCCCTTTTCCTCCCTCCTTGGATCCTTATCGCCGCCCCTTTCCCCTAGCCAACCGCCGGCCAGCCTCCCGCCGACCAACCCAGCACCCCACCCCGCCGGCCTGTAAAGCCCTCCCGCTGGCCAGAAAACCGCCCAGCGGCCCACCGTCCACCGGTCCTTGCCGCCGGCCACCCGTGAAGCCTTGCCGCCGGTTTCCCTCTAGCCCACCTATTCGAATTTTGAATTCTCCTCCCCTAATGAATTTCCTAATCAAGTCAAATTAAATTAGGATATTAATTACGGGGAGTTACAATCTTTTTTTTGAAATTCAAATTCCCTCCCAATTTTCTTTAAAGATGGGAGTTACATGATATAATTAAAATTTGAAATCTAAATTTCAGATTTTGATTAATTAATTGTGGTCCCCACCTACTTAAAATTTCCCATCTCTCTCCTATCTCATTAATAGGCCCACTCATTAAGCCTCCATAATTACCTCCCACAATTCCCTCTCATCCAATTTAATTCTCCCCATTAAATTTGAGTTTAAATTCAAATTCATCCCGCCAATTCCACTTAATCTGAAATTTAATTTCAGATTTTCATTCTCTCTCCCCAAATTGATTGGGATTTAATTAATCTTGCCAACTAGGCAAGTACAAGGCATTTATGTTTCACATCACTAAGATGTTTCTACTACAACTGCTCAACTTAAAGCCCATTTTCAATCAATTAGCATGGCTGTCCTAATCGTCATTCAAGCCCATTTTCATCACTAAGATGTTCTTATGATGCGGCATTGTGGCCATGTAAGTAACCTGCATTCTGGCACTCAGAGTGGTAAGAGCAACTTCTTAGCCTGACAACAAAGATATAACCCACGTTTATGTAACCTGCAATATGGCATTCAGAGTGCAAGTGCACCTGCTTAGCCTGATAACAGAAATATAACTAAGTTTAATCAAATGAAGGATCAACTATAATTCAATAAACAAAGGAAACCTTCCATTTGCTTACTAAAGTACTGATTTTTTTCAGTGAACGGCTCAATCTATAAATCAACTTGAATTGGAAACAAAACTATATCAGAATATCGTCACTGATGACCATGATTTAAAAGCACATAAAAGGGACTAATCAGACATCGAAACATGAATAAGGTCCACAAAATGTATATAGCAGGATAGAGAAGGAAAAGAGGAGAAGCATTAAAAAAGATCAGATTACCTCTATGCAAATGATGAAATCCTGGATACTTGATTTAAACTGTAAGGCCTGAGCTATAGGACTTTTGACTAAACCCAACGAATAAAATAATGCAATAGCCACTCCTTGCCACCAAGTCAAAAATACAATTGATTTGAAAGTTAAGAACTTGGCCAATGGGTTAATATGTTCCAATTCATCCTTCGTAGCCGCATAGAATTGCACTAGGCAGTACAAGGCCCATGATTGACTGAAATTGAGAACCACTGCCATATAAGGATAACTGCAAAAATAAGACAAAGCAATGCTAAAACATTTAGCCAAAAAAAGTTAAAAGGTATTTTTTCATCACTGTGCTAAGTATTTCATCATCCAATAACATCTGAACTCAAAATTTCTTTTGTATAAGGACATGCAAGGATAAATAATATCAAGTTTGAATGGATAAATAGTATCACATTTGAATGGATGAATTGTACCAAATTTGAAGCCAACGTGTACATGCTGACCCGTATCAATGCCTTTTACAATGGCTACATCTAGTATAGAATTATAGGCACAGCTTTCAATGTTGTAATCAAGGTTGCAAATTACCAAACTTCTTGTCTTATTTATTAAGAAGCTAAACCCTTGGTACATTATGCTCGTTGATAAGTTTCTACATGAGTACCGTACACTTTATCATCATAATTACAAAACTTACGGCCTTATTTATTTAAGGAACTAGCCTTTCGGTCAGTGAGAAGCTTCAGCATTAATAACTTATGCCTTTAATAGGCATATGTAATCCAATAGAAATAGGAAAATACTTGGCCAAACCACCTAATGTTTGAACACAAGTAACCGCACCTGCATACATATCCCTAATGACATAAAGCCTTTGCTTAGAACAATTCTCTCAGAAAAGAAATTTTTAATTCTTGGAATGTTTTGTAATACTAATTCTTTTTTTCTTATTATTATTATAATTGGTATAAACATAAAACATCTACCAAACAATATTATTGGATAGTGCTGACGTCCATGTATAAAAATAAGAAAAAACAGCAATATCAATAGTGATAAAACCTATGATAAATTGTAATGGACAAGATATCTTAATGTAAACCTCAAATGAGGAAAACAGAATGAATCCACAACAACTAAATATGTCAGTAAATAAATCTACAAACCATCAAAACTAAATAATGCATTTAGAACAAGCCAAACAATTATATTATAATAAAAAGAAACCTAGTTGACATAATCAAGCGTGAAATACACGAATATAGCCTTATATAATTGCTTGGAAGCCATAAACAACTGAAAAAAACCAAAGAATAAATCTTACCCACAGTTCCATTTAAACTCTCCATCACAATATGCATCAAAGGCTTCAAGAAAAACAGCAAGAATAGCAGTAACAGTTTTAATTATCATCTGCACCAAGGAAAGCGTTAGATTACTTGAACTTGGTATCTGGGTACATGTTTGTGAAAAAGGTGCAATGGAGGCGCACACATGTGCAGGTTGTTGGTGCTATGGCTATCGTAACAAAAGTCCAAAGTCACTTACATATTGAACAATACCAATCTTGATGATCTGGTAAAACCATTCACCCAGTCTCCATGGCTTCAGAATAAAATTCATTGGGAAGTGATGCTTTATTATTCCCTTCTCAGATAAAAGATGCAATAGGGGTTGCTTAGAATCTGAGCCACCTTCCCTCTTCATAAACTCAATCGTTCTTTCTTCACCGCCTAAATTTGAACAGAAATCTAATCAGATAAAGCAAAGGGGAATGAAATATTCTCAACAAAGCTACCTACACAAAAAAGAAACATAAGGGTTTATAGAGTATGAGCCAAACAAGTACAATAGCCATATGTATGATATTTATGTCAGATACTTAAAAGTGGGAATGCGAGCAACTAAGCCATTTGATTCAAAGTAACCATGAAGCATTTAAATAAATCATCAATGCAACCTCTACATCATGCTCATTCAATTTTCCTCCTCTATATGTGTATATGCGTGTGTGTATATGGTGTATGAAAGGGTAAGGGTGAACCCAATGTATAAGAGCTTGATTTATGCATAAACCTGCATTTCAAATAGATCGTTCTCTCAAGCTGACTAAATGATGGTTCAATACATCCTCTGTTAGGGTTTACGGTAACTTGGCACAAAAACTCTTGAACTAAATAAACTGTTGGCAGTCCCTTCACTGAGAGTAGTTTGGCCATAGGATTGCAAGCTGGTCGTCCAAGCCTCCAAGGTAGCAATCAATGACCTTTGGGTGGAATTCACTTTCAGATTCTGGGTGACTTAAATGCTTGTAAGATGTAGAATATCTTCTCTTATTTTTTTAGATGTATATATAGAAATAAGGTTAATTGATTATTTGATTGTATATTTTATCTTAGGAATATTGTAATATTATCACTTAGCATTTAGTAGTTTTCACAGATAAAAATTACCTATCATATTCTAGAATTCTGTTGTTTAGATAAGAGTGTAAGGTACTCAATAAAATAAACAAATAATTCAAACCATTTCTCGTATTTTCACGGTGAGCTTGGAAGAAAGGTTCCTAAGCATTTTTTACATCCCCACCTACTTTCTTCCAACAATTGCTCCACCAGTGGTCTTCCTTCCACAAGTTGCCACCAACTGTCTAGAATGCAAAGTAAACCGCAGCCAACTTGTTGATGTAGAAGATTCCAATAAAATGTCTTGTCCATGGACTATGGACTTCAATGATATCAAAAGTTAGAGGAATTTACAAGTTTCTAGTTTCTTAATGATATATGGAATGCGGTAAGAAAATGTATTCCAAGTTGCATTATGCCACCTTTGTCTATAAAATTAAGACAAAAATCCACAGGGCCAAGCAATTCACTCTTCCATTTGCTAAATATTAAAACAAATTGAACATTTTGTGGCTCAAACAAGATTACTAGTAGTGTATGAAAATAAGATGCAATGAAAATGTTGCAATATTACAAACTTTTGTAGAATAAGGTATCTATAAATTCCAAGTTGGACTAAATGCCACAATATGACCAAGCACGCAACCAAACGCTTAAAATAAAAAACTCCCTTTCCAATCTAAATAAGTTACGTTATGTTTGAAGCAGCGCCTATAGTTGAGAGTGATGAACTATTTGTGGTCCCTACACCAAATTCAAGTAATAAAGAGCCAAACAAGCCCAAATTGAGCCCACCATGGTCCAATAATCAAGAATGTATATTTTGCAATTATTCTAAAAAACCTGAGCATACAAAAAGATATGATGTGAACTCCAAGGAAAGCCTCCATACTATAAAGATCGCTTACATAAATAATGAGTTGGCAATGTCAGTTCAATTGAACCGATAAGCTGATTCCATTAATAAGAGAGATGGAGAGGGAGCCTAGCAACTAAGAGGCGATACAGGGAGAAAGAAAAAGAGAGTAATGGGCAGAGGAAGAGCAGTAAATTGAAAGAGAGAGCGACAGGAGGCAAGCACGTGATTAATGAGCGATTGGTGGGTATGTCGCACATCAGGGAGCGAAGACCTTGACTACAAGAGTAGGTTGAGCGAGGGATTTAAACTGTAAACAAAAAGACTAAGGAAGAATCTGAAGTCTTTTTTCCTTTCATCCTCATTTCAATCAATGTAAGTCTAAAACCAAAAATAAATTGTTTTAGCTTTCTTGATATAGTTGACTAGAAGCCTTATATATATTTGTCAAATTTCTATTAAATTTTGTCCATTTTTCGTGACATAACAAGAATAAGTTGAAAAGATAAAAGAAATTTAGTGTTCTAAAAAAAGGAAGAAAGAAGATGAAGAAGAATGATATTTGAGGCATGTAATAAAATCGAAAAAAAAAAAACATAATTTACTTTAAATTAATAAAATCAGATTTTTTTAATTAAGAAATAATGATAATTAGAGATTTAATAAATGAAAGAATTATATATATTTATTTATTTATTTATGTGTGTGTGAATTAGAAAATCTAAAATTTCATATATTTGCATAAGAATATAGAACTTGAATTTTAATTGGATAAATTTGATGAATTGAATATAATAAGAAAATGTACTTGATGAAAGAAAAATTTATTAAATAAAAAAATAAATTTAGTAAAGGCTAAAGAGAAATATGTATAGTTAAATGAAAGTAACCCATAAATATCTTATAAAAAATATTTATGATTATAGGTACTAAATTAAAGGAGGTAGGTTTTAAAGATTAAATGAGCAAAGTAAATCTTATAATGTTGAGGTGGGTCATTATATTTCTACCTTATAGTAATTGCAGCCCTCTCAATTTTGTTGTATTGGCTTATATGTTATTTTATGTATACATTTGATATTGATAATGCAACTGGAAAATGATTAAATGCAAATTCTCTTTTACCTACATAAATATCTTCATATTATTATAAATGTTAGATTAAATTCATCTTATTTTAATCTCTAAATTGTCATTTTTAGAAGTATATGTATGATAAGATAAACTTAAGAAATATGACAAGGAAATGCATGTGTATATTGAAAGATGGAGCTCACCTGCTAATAGTACTAATCGGGGATGCTTGCACCCACACGTAAAATAATTGCATGTTCAAGTGTTTGAAAAAAGAAATGAAAATAAATGTACCTTAAGTGGTACAAATTAGATGGAGCTAATTTCATGGGTGTATTATCTTAAAATATAAGATATGTTATTATATAATAAACTCCTGTTCAAAACCAAGTCACTAAACGATAAATGTTCTTTTCTATTCTTGTATAGGGTGCAAAACTTCATGTTTAAAGCATTTATCTACCTAAAATGTTAAAACTAATTTGCGATGACCTACATGCATTTTTTTTCGAGAAATTATTATAACATCTGATAACAATTAACCAATGATTTGTTGCTTGATTCACCCCATTAGTTAATATTTGTTTTTTTTTTAAATGCTCCTCTAAGTTAGAATGTTGAAAGAAGAGAATTTGCATATAGCAAGAAAGAAGTAACCAAGGATAATAAGTATTATAAAAAAAATATCTATTAATTGTAATTTGTCTTAAATGCCTTGTTTGTAAATGTATATAACAAAATTATATATATTATCATTTAGAATGAATAAAGCAATATGGTTTAGTAGCTCTTTCATTTTGAAAGATATTATTCATTTTTTAAAAATTTATAATGTTAATAGAAAGCAATTAGACCATAACCTGACTGATTTTTCCCGCTTTGGTATTCCAAGCTCTCAGGCCAAGTCGTAACACATACAACAAAATAAGTCTCCATACCAAAACAAGTCCAAACACCATAAAGCCAATACTACTACAGAAGAAAATATTGTTGGAAACATAAAAGGACTGAAGCAAAAAAACAGAAATTGCATCTTTTTTATAGCATTTGATAGAAAAAGATGAGTATGTGTTTAATGGAACAATTACGCGAGTATTGTACTTCATACCTCTCATATGCTTATAGACTAATTCAAACGAAGCATAACTAATAGATTCAGTAGTAATAGACCACATGATCAACTCTTCAACTAAATTCTCTTCCTATATACCCTATCTAGGAAACCATAATATTAATAGTAGATGAAAACTAAGTTGTTATTGCAATAAAGGCACCTATAAAACTCACACATTTCCTTTCATTTCTTGATTTTCATCTATTATCCGCATACGGAGTACCTATATTATCATGAACCTATTGTCTATTTAAGAACTAACATCTAACCCAAGGTTTTAAATTACGCAATTAGGTATTGAGGCTTTTTTTGTTCGTGAGACGAGACGTAAGCTTCAAGGCGTTTTGAGACGTAAGCCTCCAAAACAAAAATTTGTGTAAAGTGAAAATAAAAGTCAAAAGTGATTTTTTATATAATACCTAAATAATTTGTTAAATAATGATTAACTTCCTATTGAATTGTGAATTAATAAATTGACATACATGTGAAATAAAAATTGCATAAGAAGTAAAGTGATAGGTGATAAATTACATGAAATAGAATTAAAATCCAAATATTATAAAAACAAAATAATATTAAATATAGAAATTGCATAAAAGTATTATATAACATCAAGTTCAACTCCAAATTTCTTATTTCTCAATTCTCTACCCATTTACATTTAATTCCTAAAAAAAACTGAAATAATTAGCAATAACTCAAAAAATCATATGCACTGTCATCACTAAGGTGGTCTTTATTTGAGCTGTCGCCAACGTTTAAAATTGCGCAATAAAAGGCGCGCCTTGAGGCGCGCCTCAGCGCATTTTCGACCAATTAAGCCTCAAAGCCTACGCAATAAGTTTAGTTTATGAGGCTTACGCCTCAAGTTAACTGAGGCGCGCAATAAGGCGCGCCTCGCCTCATATATTTAAGGCGTCGCCTTTTTAAAATTTAACCTAATTTTTTTTTTTTTCAGTTCGGACCCCTAGTTGCCGACGTGGCGCGCCTAGTGAAATGTCGACGTGGCATCAACATTTAAACCCTTGTAAAGGTCGAATGTCGGAGTCGACGTTTCGATTTTCAAGTTACAGTAAACTTTCGAACTTTCAAGCATTCACCCGGAGGAATTTCAAGCATTCTTCACTCAGTTTCTTCTAAGATGGCGTCACCCCCAAAGAAAAAGGTAACTTAATGCTATGTTTTCTGTTTCGTATTGCGTATTTTGTGGTTATGCTATGCGTTCGCGTTGAAGGGTCTGAAGATCTTCCGATTTTATGCTTATTCTATGCGTATGCATGGCTTCTCGAAACTTTTTAAATGTTCGATACTGTGATGCCATCGTGTTTTCTCTGTATTCAGGTTTATATGATAAATTTATGTTGAGATTTGAAACATAAAACCTAACAAAATTTTAACCATCGAGTAAATATGCGTAGTCTGTGCGTACTCAATGCGTCTTTTGTGCGTACACAATGCGTACACGTTGCTTACTTAGTGCTTACACTATGCGTACTTTATGCGTGCGTATAATTTTGCTGTATGTTTCCTGCAATGTGCGTGTGATGTGCGTAATATATGCGTATGTTATGCGTGCACTGTGCGTGACCTTTGCTTATATTATGCGTATGTTGTGCTTGTTTTGTGCGTATCTCATTTACTTATTTTTAATCTATCATTTTTTACAATTTTCAGATATATGTTCGTCCAATTACCTATAGATGCTATGTTTCTTCGTTTCGAACAATCTGTGATAACTTTGCTCGGCTAATTACTCCTGAACTCAAGGACAGATTGAAACATTTAAAGATGATACAGTTTTTTGGAATTTCCTGGGTTTGAGCAAAATGTCCCTCTTATTTATGAGCTGATCTCAAGGTGGGACATTTCAAAACAATGCTTTGTTATAAAAGGTCAACCCATTCCTTTCACTGCTGATGAAGTGGCCCTTCTCACTGGTCTGCCAAATAAAGGAGAAGAAATATCCTGGCATTCCTTAGCACATACTTCAGTTACATCAAAGGAAATAAGGGATGACATGATGGAGTTGAACAAGCAAACCCCCCCGGAGACTATGTTAAGAACGTTTATCATGTATTTATTTTCAAATTTACTTTTTCAACTTAACAACTTCAAAACCCCTCGGTTGATCCAAAGAATAGCAAATAGTCCAGATGTTTTTTTATCAATAAACTGGGCTAGTTCAATTAGGGAGTTTTTAGTTGGAGAGTTTAATAAGGCAGCCTCCAAGATTTCAAATAAGAAGCCAGCAGGTTACATCAACGGTTTTGTACCTCTGCTAATTGTGAGTGCTAAGTGCTCACTGCTAAATTCATTCAAAATTTTAATGGCTCAATGTGAGCGCTAAAATTTTCTTTCATCTTATGCAGATTTGGTTCCTGGAGCATACTACTATTCATGCTCCTATGCATTCTGACAGAAGGCCCCGTTTTCTTCGATGGGCTGATGATATTGTATATACTACAGAGGTGATCACTAACTTATTTGCTAATATAAGGAAAAGTCAGATTTGTAATGTCCTACAGGCAGTAAACCAGGAAGAAATGGATATGGTTAATGTGGATAAATATCCACCAGACTGCCCTACATCCCCTGATTCCCCTCATGACATATCCACCCATCAAAATAATCCCCCCCAATCTCCCCATCATACCCCCCAATCTCCCCATCATACCCCACCTCCTCAGCAGCAAGAGTCCCACCAATCTCCTCAGCAACCACATTTAAGTTTTTCTGCTGAAGCACTTCAGTCTATACAAGAAACAATCATGAAATCCTGCCAAGAAACATGCACAAAACTTTTTCGAGAATTTGAAGACAGGCTGAGCACAAAGTTTGAAGATCTTACTGAGAGAGTTGGAGTTATTGAGGTCAAGCTCAATAATTACATTGATCAGAGCAAAGTAGTTCCTCAGAAAAGATCTATTAGCTACTCTTCATCTTCCAATAAGAGACAGAGATCAGATATCCAACCCCACAGCCCCAATGAACCAAATGAGCCAATCCCAGCAAAAGATCCAATCCCACCAAAAGATCCAATCCCAACAAATGAGCCAGTCCCAGCAGAAATGCAACTTGTTCCATATACAAAACCAAATGAACCAATACCAGTAGATAACATTCAAATAAAAACTGTAACTTATGTTCATGCAACTGAAATAGAAAATTACAGAGGACTTATGTGTTTGACTTCGAGAAGAGAAATTTTGTGCTAGAATGTTTGAAAAAGTACTCTAAAAGGTAAAAAATTGCAACTTTATTTATGTTTGAAGATCTATATGCGTATGATATGCGTGTTGTATGCGTATGATATGCGTGGGTTGTGCTTATTATATGCGTGTGGTATGCGTATGATATGCGTTTGTTATGAGTATGATATGCGTGGGTTATGCTTATGAAATGCGTATTTAATTTTTTTTTTTCTTCTTGCAGGGACGATAGTATCTTGTTTGTTATTAACAATCTTATTACCAGATCTGAGATTGATGACTTATTAAGCGACAGTTGTTTAGGCAATGAACATGTAGATATTTTTGCCTATCTCTTAGATGAGAAGTGTAACCTTATGCCAGACAAGTACCATAAATTTCTATACATCTCTCCAGTCTATTGGGTTAGTAACTTAGTATTCAATTTATCAGTTTAACTATTGGGTTAGTAACTTAGTATCCATTCTTAGTTCTTACATTTTACTACTTACTTACACTTGCAGAATAACAAAGGAAGGGATAAATTGTCCAAATTGCAAATCGACCACATAACCGAGCTTTCTGTTACTTCAAATAACATTTTATTACAACCAATCATTGAATCCGATCACATTACCCTCCTGGTTGGTTTGCTGAAAGAAAAAAAAAGTGGAAATTTTATGACTCATTGGACCACCGCGTCAAAGAGCATAGACTTGTTGTTCCAAAAATCGTAAGTGTTAGTCTGTTAGATACTTAGGTCATTAGATGAACATAAACTCTTCAATTTTTAAAAAATTTACAGAACTAATCTTTGCTCTATGTATATTTCAGGTTAAAGCACTACACTCTGACACGGAAGGAGCTTTTGATAGTGATATCAGAAAATGGAAGCTTTCTACCATTAAAGCACTACCAAAACAGCAGAACTCTTTTGATTGTGGAATGTATGTCTGTAAATATATGGAAAGAATAATTCTTGAAGGCAACACTAATTGGACTGATAGTACAAATTGGCAACAAGACATGCCAAAGTATAGGGCAGAATTTGCATATGAAATATTTTGTAAAACGTTGTCAAAATAACAGTTTTTCATTCTGTGTATAAATGCTTCTGTGTATAAATGTTTTTCATTTTGATTCTGTGTATAAATGCTTGTGTATAAATGTTTTTCATTCTGATTCTGTGTATAAATGCTTGTGTGTATAAATGTTTTTCATTCTGATTCTGTGTATAAATGTTTTTCATTCTGATTCTGTGTATAAATGCTTATTTAATCATAATACGCACAACGAACGCATAACATACGCATAACATACTCTTAAAACACGCACAACAAACGCATAAAGAACGCATTTAGCACGCATAACACACGCACACATTCTATTAAATATTTTGCAATTTACTTACATTTAGTGTGGAGTATGGACTGAGGGGCCGGGACATGAATAATAATTTTCGTTAGCTGTGGACTGACGGGTGGCAGATATGGTAGGGAGGATAATAGGGTAGGTTGAATTTTTATGAGCCTTTATTACTTACTATTGCTCAACATTCATAGTTCTTCTATATAATGCGGGACCACTTGAATATATCTTTCAATTCTGTGTATAAATGTTATCTACATTGGTTTGAGTAAAAAATTACATATTAAACATAGAACGCACAACGAACGCATAACATACGCATAATGAACTCTCAAACTACGCATTACGAACGCATATAGTACGCATAACGCACGCATGATATACGCACACATAAGCATTAAATTTTATTTATAAAATTCTATTAAATATTTTAATTAATATATATCTTTGTTTGTAAATTACTTACATTAAAATGATGAAGAAATAAGGAATATGAATATATGATGTTTATGGCTATTGTTAGATTTGTATGATTTCATTTTCTAATCTTGAACATGATACTTGAACAAGTACAAATGGTTTATGGCTCTTGTTGGATTGTATTTAGGGAAGAGGAATAAGGTATTTGATGTTTGTTTGGAAGTTTGTGTTTGGCAATTTCGTTCAAAGATTAGTGTTTGAATTTCTTATTTGTTTTAAAGCAAAAAATAATAATTTTTATAAATGATTTTGAAATGTTTTTACATTATACGCACAACGAACGCATAACATACGCATAACATACTCTTAAAACACGCACAACAAACGCAAAAGAAACGCATTTAGCACGCATAACACACGCACATATTCTATTAAATATTTTGCAATTTACTTACATTTAGTGTGGAGTATGGACTGAGGGGCCGGGACATGAATAATAATTTTCGTTAGCTGTGGACTGACGGGTGGCAAATATGGTTGAGAGGATAATAGGGTAGGTTGAATTTTTATGAGCCTTTATTTACAATTTATTACTTACTATTGCTCAACATTAAATTTTTTTCACTATATAATGCAGGAAACGTTTGCCTTATGGCAAAGTGTCAAAGCAAGCTTCTCTTGTAAAAAATCTTACCTTCTGTTGTCCATATAAATAATCTTTGACAACCAAGCTTTCCATTCATTACTACGATATTTATCCTCCTCCCATGAAATTGATGCCAATAACTTGTAAACTTAAACCTCTCTAACCTGACCAGGTTTCTGTTAACAAGTTATTGGCATCAGGAACATGGGAGGAGGATAAGTATCGCAGTGATGGAGAGAAGGCTTGGTTGTCAAGGTGATTTATATTGGACAACAGAAGGTAATGCAAGTTATAAATGTTGTTGTCAAGGTGACTATGTATAAAATGTTGTTGTCTTGTTGAAGATGTATATTAGGGTCTCTTGTAAAATTGTATTTGTTATAAATGTTCTTTTAATTTGTTCTTATATTTTTTATATTGTACATAGTCATTAAAAATACGCAATGTTGACGCAGAGACCACGCACAAAAAAACGTATGGTGAACGCATAGTTTATCAATATATAACGCATAAGATACGCATAATGTACGCACAATAAAATAATTAATACTCCTGGTACTCAAACAATACCTAGAAAATCATGTTTTATTAACTACTACTACAAAATCATACATTAAATTACATCTGCTCCAAAACACGCAATATGCACGTAGGGTGGACGCACACAAAATACGCATAAATACGCATAGAGTACGCAGTGTTCTGCTTTATCGACGGCTCGACATTATATAATACTGAACACATCCAGCCCGCATATTAAACCCTAAACTTATTTGCTTGGAGGTTTTCTTCTACTGCGAGACTGCGAGTTGGGTTGCTGTCTTCTCCGTCCGACCAGCGTACGCTTCTGTCCGAGCCTCCGAGGCTGCTGTCTCCTCCGACCTGCATCAGGTCATATAAAAGATTAGTAAGAACTCGTTTGCTTCCTAAAATTTCTCTCAATCAGGATGGTCAAAAATAAGGATAAGGCTGCATCAGGTCATAGAAAAGATCCAGCATGGAAATATAGCACTCAGGTGGATGTAGGAGGAAGTGATAAAACATATGTCTATCTGAAATGCAATTACTGTGATAAAGTTGTGTGAAAGGTGGTGTGACTAGGATGAAGGAACACCTTTCAGGCTCTCACAAGAATGTTGCTCCATGCTCCAAAGTTCCTGATGCTGTAAGGGAAGAGATAAAGTCATACATGAATAAGTCTACCACATCAAAACATCTTGCACAGAAGCAATTTGAGGATAGAGTTGATGCTGGATCTTACTACGGGAGTGAGCGCAGCGTCAGGGATTCATCTTCTTCTATGAAGCCCATTTCATCTAGGGGTGCTAGAGGGCCTATGGATCATTATATGGTTGACACATCAGAGGATAGGCCTTCTACTACACAGAAGATGGCCCCAGAAAATGCAAGAGAGGCGCGGAGAAGAGTGTGTAAGGATATAGGCAGATTCTTCTACGAAAATGCAATTCCATTTAATGTTGCAACATCACCTGCTTATTACAACATGATTCGTTCAGTTGGAGCATTTGGGAGAGGGTTCAAACCTCCAACCATGTATGATTTAAGAACATGGATTTTGAAGGAGGAGTTGGAAAGCACTGATAAAAGCATTGAAGAAATTAAGAAGACTTGGGCCCAAACAGGAGTAACAATTATGTCAGATGGGTGGTCTGATATCAAACATAGAAGTCTGATCAACATCCTCATTAATAATCCTTATGGTACTGTGTTTTTAAGGTCAATTGAAGCATCTGACCAGGTCAAAGATGCTGAGTTCATATTTAGATTATTAGATAGCATTGTTGAAGAGATTGGAGAACATTTGGTTGTACAAATTGTGACAGATAATGCAAGTTCTTATAAGGCTGCAGGTAATAAACTTATGGAGAAGAGGAAACATTTGTATTGGACTCCATGTGCTGCACATTGCATAGATCTGATTCTTGAGAAGCTTGGGGATCTACCTCAACATAAAAATGCACTCACTAAAGCCAAAAAAATAACCAAGTTTATTTACAACCACTCTTGGATTCTAGCTCTTATGAGAAAGTTTTCGAAGAAAGAAATTCTAAGGCCAGCCGCAACAAGATTTGCCACCGCATACTTGACCTTAGAGAGCATGCTGGATGCCAGACAACCTTTAGAGGCTATGTTCACATCTACACAGTGGTTGAGTTGTGCTTGGGCGAAGAAGGCTGAGGGAAAAGAGATTAGAAAGATTGTTTTAAATGACAGATTTTGGCAAAGTGTCTTATATGCCATTACAACCACTAGACCTTTGGTTCATGTTTTAAGGATGGTGAATGCTGAGAAGAAGCCTGCAATGGGTTTCATCTACAATGCTATGGATGAAGCCAAAGAGAAGATTGCCTCCAACTTAGGAGGCAGTGAGGGGAGCTTTAGGGAAATTTGGAATATTATTGATGATAGGTGGGAACTACAGCTTCACCGACACTTGCATGCCGCTGGCTACTACCTAAACCCTCAGTATCAATATGCAGATAACAAGTCTACAAACCCTGAAATAAAGTTGGGATTATATCATTGCATGGATCGTCTAATAAGTGATGCAACTGAAAGATCAAATGCTGACTTGCAATTAGTACATTTTAGGAACAAAGAAGGTTTTTTTGGATTACAACAAGCAAAAGATACAATTGTCAAACGATCTCCAGTTGAGTGGTGGATTCAATTTGGTGATGGGACTCCAGAATTACAACGTTTTGCTGTGAAAGTTTTGGGCTTGACATGCTCTTCATCTGGCTGTGAAAGGAATTGGAGTACCTACAACCAAGTGCATACAAAGAGGAGAAATCGCTTGTCGACATTGAGGATGAACTCACTGGTGTACATTATGTATAATAGGAGACTCAGAGATAGAAATTTGAAGAAAAAAGGATTAATGGATGATGAAGATCCTTTGCTTTGCGATGATGTGGCATCTGATGATGAGTGGTTTGTAGATGATGAAGTTGAAGTGATGCCGTCTGAATTACAAGATGAAGATTTAAATGTTGATTTCTTTGATGGTCTTAAAGCATCCACATCCACCACAACTCAAGAACAAATCAAAAAAGGTATATAAATAATATAGTTTTCTTTTCTTAAACTTTTATTAATGTATTACACTATTATTCATTATGATATTGTTCAAAAATTTCTACTATTTAGGGAAGAGGAAGATAACTAATAATGAGGAAGAAGAAGCTGATTGGGAGATATTGGACTCTATAGGAGAGGGGGAAGATGAGAGAGAGCAGCTCATCATAATGATGATTCAAATGAAGACCCCCTTAGTGATGACTGATGAGTGATGATAATGCTAATGACTAGTGAGTTCCTAACTTCTTATGTGATATGTTAATGTCATTGCTATTTATCTTGTGCATTTTTATGTTTTATATATTATTTACTCATTAGTATATACAAAATGTATTATTTTATGTTTTTACGCAATTTTTTGATTTTGAGGCTTACGCCTCAAATCGCCTTGAGGCTTACGCCTCGCCTCACGAACGAAAAACGCCTCAATTATCCCTTGCCTCATCTAATGGAGTTGAATGCGTCTCAATCTGCTTCTTCTTAATTTATTTCAACCATGTTCATCTTTTATAAAAAAAATTTTATCAACTTAAAGATGAAATTAATACTGCAAAATTTTTAGGGTGGTGGTGTGTGGCTTTCAAGTGATCGCCGGCGATAGCTACGATGATGTTGGATGGAGTGAAGGCTGCGGGCTGGAGGTAGAGGCAGTCAAGATAAAGTTGTTGTGGCTCGAATATACACGAAGACGTGATTTATATTAGTTTTAACAAATATATATATACACACACACACACACACAAAGGGTGAGTCGGAAGCCTCACACTAGCGAGACGAGGCGGACCTCAACAAAGTTGAGGCGTAAGCCTCATAAAAAAGCTAGAGGCATAAGCCTCGAGGCATTTTTCACTGGAATTACGCTGAGACAAGCCTCATATTGCGGAGTTTTAAAAAATGATCTAACCTAAATTGTGTTGCAATATTTTATCCAACTCATTGTCTATTTCGATGTCGACTATCTTAGTATCAAACCATGAGAAAGATGAATGAACATACTAAGAAACAAGATAGCTCCATCTAGACATGAGCAATAATAATCATCAACATCGGTCTCATTTATCTGAATATTTGAACACAATTATGGCACAAATTTAACTCCATCCTATTTAGATGAGTCATCCATCTTTTAATGTACTACAATCCATATTTTTTTATAATTCAATATCATAAAATATAAAGAATTTCATTTTGAGCTGTGCCAAATAGCCAAACACCACAGAGCTCCTTAAATTCCAAGCCACTCAAAAACTTCAATGCTTATTAACCTAATCCAAACTGATGTATGGGGACAATCACATGTCACTAATTTTAATAATAGTTTGCTACTTTCATAAACGATTTTTCTTTTATAGATGATTGCTCAAATACAACGTGACTTTTTCTCATACCAACTAAATCTAATGTGAGTATAATCCTCTCCAAATTCCATGAATTAGAAATTACAAAATTTGGCACTAATATCAAGCATAATAGGTCTGATAATGGGAAGAAATATTTTAATCAAGCTTTATCCTCTTTTCTCCATAAAAATGGATTCATCCATGAATCCTCTTGGATTGAAACCCAGAAGAAAATGGGCCTGCAGGAAAAAAAAAATCATCTCCTTAATCACAAGGGCCCTACTCTTTCAGAGAAATGTCCCAAAATTTTATTCGAGGAGAAGTTATCTTAATTGCCACATTCCTAATAAACAACCTATAGTAACTTCACATTTAAAAGTAAGCAAAAGTAATGTTTATGCCATGTTGGAATCCTTTAAGTAATCCAAACTTTAAGGTGTAACGTAAATAATATCTCCCATTTATCAAAAGATAAACAAGGAAATTCTAGTTTTTCTATGCTAATAAGTAATAACAAACTCAAAAATGGATATATATTTTTTGTGGAAAACTAGGAATTCAAATATGGTATTGAAGATTTCAGAAGTATTAGTAACATGACTTTAAACATATAATATTTTATAAACTACTGCATATACCTGTCCTGATCGTAACCCACAAAGGCAATGGATCAGATTACGAAAACCTCCTCTACAGATATTATTAAGAATTATTGCCGTGAGACATGGCTAATCCTAATAAAATTACTAATTACTAAAGTTTATGATAACATTCAAGTGTCAATCGACTGAGTTGCTAATAAACAATAAAAAAGATTATAATTTAATCCTATGTTTCTATTAACAAAAAAATAATTAAATAAAAATTTTTAAATCTCAATTTTAAAAGAAAAAAACTATGGTTAATGTCATTTATTGTAAATACTTATCTGAAATAAGGTTAATAGCCCAACAAGTTTGTTCCATCTCATGGAATCAATACAGTTGTTAAGAGTAAATACTAGAGATTGAAATGTACTACAAATTATTAGAAATATATACCAAATACCAAACAAAATGAATAGAAACACAATCGCAATTTTAAGCAACTTCAACAGTATCAATTTTCAAATTTGAACCAAATACCAGCACAGTTAAAAGGATTTTCAGCGTTTGATATTTCAACAATGAGTGTATCAGCATTTAGTGGAAGCCACCATGCACTTATCAACGAGGAAGAGAGCTAAAACGCCCTCTTTGTCTCAACAAATAAGCCTTCCACAATTCAAGCATTTAAACTATGTTATAAAACATGCATTTACTTGATAATATGCGTAAATGTGAATCAAATGTTATAAGTCAGGGCAATGATGAAAACTGTTAAAACTCATAATCATTGAAGCAAAAGGAAGCAAGAGTAAATTTATTCAATAAAAATTTGCGACGAGCCATACCCAAGCAAGCAACAAGATATCTTCCAAAACAGTACATGGCAAAGGACTCGTAGCTATCACGGATGATCCCACAATCAACACTTAACGATGGGTTCACTAATGAAACATACTGAGACAAAAAAAAAGGATACTGGGCTTAAGCAATTAAAACAATATGTTTATATGATAACAGAAAAGCTAGATGATATCAAAAGAAATGGAAAGTACATAAATTACAGTCAATCAGGCCTCAGTCGAAGAGCATCAATGGCTCTTTCAAAAGCAGTAAAAATAAGTCAGAGCAGTACATAATTCAACTTGTCTCGCTTAGAATCAATTAGCAAAATACTCCCAAACAGTGGAAGATAATAGCATGACAGATGCTCATAATCTAGTTATCATAATTCATAATGCTTTCCAATTTGTGATTTCATCATCAAAATAAGGCATTAAAAAGAAGATATCAGAAGCAATGGTACGGACATTGAAAGGGATGGCTGCCTAGGAACCCTAATGATGATAATGGTACCAATTTCAACCATACAATCTGAAGAAATATTTTGTTTGAGAAAATTCAAATGGCAATGAATACTAACCATTCCAACCACGTTAGATTAATGTAGTTCAATGACTAATGCATGGTGTTTGCAGAATACATAAACACGCACAAATAGTTTGCTAAAAAAAACAGTGTTGACGTAAGAATCCCGCTTTGTAGACTTAGAATTTCATTCCCCTTAAAGGCATATTGTAATTAAACAGATTTCTCCTAAAGATTGGATGAAGGTTTAGTTAGATATGGGTCCTTACTTCCTATGAGCATAAACCCTCATATTTAATTACCTTTCTTAATGCGTAAGATAGAACTTTCAATTAATGATGAATAATTTTAGGTATTTTAGCCTAATTTGTTGGGGGAATGGAAGTAAACCCGATCAAAATCGCATTCCATCGCCCCGGGAATGCCGTAACTTTCAGTCTACCAACACTAGCAATCATTGATTGTAGTGTCCTAAGAATCTGATTAGCAACCATGGGTTATCTCCTCTCATATATCCCTAGTAAACCGAAGTGGTTAGAGTTAGGTTGTGATTTTATTGTGGTTTGGGGTTTACAATTTTACATCTGTTAGAATACCCAGTAATTAATAAAGGTTGGGTCTTCTGGCTTCCATTGAAACTTGCCTATGGATTTATAGGACTTCCTGCTTTCCTTTGAAAGTAGCTTGTAGTTTTGTAGGACTTACTGCTTCCCTTTGAAAACAGCATGTTTGTTGTTTAGGGTAGATTAGACAGCATATGCTTTAGTTTACAGTTCTTTGTTATTGCTGCACCAGTGTTGGTTTCTATTCCTGATTTAGCACTGCTTTTAAATTCAGTTTTTACGGTACTTATTTTCTTTCTTGCACAGCAATTTTGTTTACAGCTCTGGTTCTTTCTCTTGCACTGCATGTTTTTTTCAGTATTTTGCTTTGCTTTTCTTACACTACAATTTAGTTTACAGTATTTTGCTTTTTTTTCTCTTACACTGCAACTTGGTTTATAGTACTGCTTTTTTGTTTATTTGTTTGCATGAGCGCATACTGAGAGGAGCTGGTTTGGAGAGCTTTGCAGAACTTTTTTGAGTTTTGGAAAGCTTTCGTTTGAGAGTTTTGGCAAGAGTCTTAGTTTTAGGAGTTTAGGATTTTAGTTGGTGTGAGTTGTATTAGGGTTTTATATAACTTTTTTTTAGTTTTTTTTTGTTTATTCTTTCTAGTTTCATATTTTCAATTAATTAAAAGATATACAATTTTAACCAGAGTGGTTCTCCCCATATTTTTAATTGTGCTCCAATGCAATTTAAATAATTAATTAATCCATTTTAACTAATTGAATTTTAATTGATTGATTGATATCAATCGCTCGATTAATTACATTTTAAATTTATTTTAGAATGGATTAATTAATTATTAAATGAGATTTTAGACATAATTTAAATTAATTGATTAGTTTTTAATTAATTAAAATAAATTTCAATTATATTTTTGAATTAATTGATTTAATTTTAGATTTAATTAACCAATCAATTAAGTTTTATTTTATATTTGAAATTACAATTAATCAATTAATTAGATTAACCAATTAATTAATATTTAATTTCAACTCATTTAATTAACCAATTTTTATTAATTAATTGATTAATCATCTCTCTAATTTTTAAATAAAAATTCCTCTTTTTTAGCAAATTTGGTAACCTCTTGAAATGATTTTAACAACCTCTCGTCGTTCCTCCCAGCGAGGGGAGGTCGGGACGGCATTTGTCATTGATTTATTACCTGTCAAATCTAAGATCAAAGCAGTGAGATCTTCGATTTGAAATCTTATCGGCCGGATCTAAGATGGACGACGCAAAATATTTAATTTGAAATTATCATGGTCGGATCTAAGATCGGCGGCGCACGTCTTTGATTTGAAATCGTGAAACTTGTTTACCCTTTTTACCTTCTCTTTTTTTTTATATACATATGTATCTTTAGCACCACTCTATTACATTCATATACTCAAGCATTTGATGTCGAAAGTAGAACTTGAGCGAGATAAATTAAGATTCTAAATTTGTATTCAGATATGGGGTGAATAAGAAAACTCTTTCAACATTTGAATAAATCAGAGCCATTATAGGCAATTAAAGCACAGTCTTCAATTGCAGACAGTCAGTCGAATAGGGATAGGCGTGCATGGGACAGGCGATTGAATGCCCATGAGAAATGCACACAGGCAGGATTGTCGGATTGCAACTCTGATCGCAAGAGTAGGAGGCGACGGGTTAAGCAGCAATCGGGTCGTATAACAGCACAAGGGAGTGGTCGAAGGTTGGTCGCATGGGTGTGAGGGTTGGAGGTGGGAGTTACTCATGGACAGTAGAGGCGCAAACTGGAGGCAGGCACGAGGACGGGATGCGGGCTCACATACAGGTCACAAGCAGAGTCGGGTGTGTGGGTTGATCATGAACGGGCGTGGGCATTCGCAAATAGAGAAGGGATCTGCCATGTGTGGGTTGGAGCAGAGGTGTTCGCACATAAGGCATTTGCCTTTGATCAGATTTGGTCGTTGGGTATTAAGACAGTCGCAGTGGAAGAGGGAGATACAGGGTTAAAGGCAAAGAGCAGAAGTTCAGAGAAATTGAGAGAGTGAGTCCGTTTCTCCTTTTTTCATTCTGCTTCACTGTGTATTTATCGATCGCATAAACAAAGGGATGCATCGTTTCATGAAATATTACATTGTTCGATCAATTTTCCACTTTCTGAAGCAATCCAGTTGTCTTATTTTATTTTATTTCTCCTTTTTTTTAATGGCCATTACAATTATATATTTATATATATATATATATATATATATATATATATATATATATATATATATATATATATATATATATATATATGAAAGTGTCGAGGAGATTACTTAACTCCAATCACGCAAAAATGCACACAATAAGGGCTCACGCGTTACTAGAAAAATTTAGCACATGCTTTATGAATGTTAATTGTATTTTGACTTTGAGCCACAAATAAAGTAATAAACTATTGAAAATTCAGGATTGATGCTTACAGCTTATGATATTTCCAAAATGCCGAGCAAAAACTCATGAAAAATAAAAGATCGTATAGGATAGACATTTTGTATAGACTAATGATATTTCAAATACACAACTAAAATAAAGGCAAATAATCCACAAGTTATCCAACAGTGGATATGGTGAGTCACTAACCCATGAATCACAATAAGACAAGTCCCTCGGAATATTTATAGAAATATTCCAGCCAATGGATTTTCAGTTATGCACCAAGTAGTTCTTGATTTTTCAAGAAGGATGTGGTTTTTTTTCCTTTCGTTAGGGCGGTCTTCCGATGACCCGGTTAGGAAAGTCAATGCATTAGACTTGACTTATGTTAAAAATGATAGAGGTAGACCTAAAAAGACTTCGTTAGAAAATATTAGAAATAACCTTTCTTTACTAAATTTAAATGAGAATTTAACTTTTAACAGTGCAAAAAAGGATTCATGTACCCGACCCCGCATAGTGGAATAAAGGCTTGATGATGTTTTTGTTGTTGTTTGCTAAGTACTTAATGATATAGTGCTATTAGTTCCCTCAAAATATTTTTTTCTTGTGTATAAAGAAAAAATTTTAGTCTAAATGAGATATTTATTGGAATTTGGAGACTTATGAGAGATATTGTTGTATTGTAAACAACTCTTTTTAGTGGAATTATTTATAATGAGGCCAAAGGATGACAATAGAAATATTTTGATACCAATATTCAAGAAAAAAATGCTTATAGTGTAGCACTCAAATGAAATTGAACTAACACAAAAAAGTAATATGAGTAACAACAGTACAAGGTTGAAAAATCTTACATTGATATGAAGATTTAATTTTATTTTATGTCAGAAACATATATACCATCAAATGTAACAACTGTATTAGTTGAAAAGTGAGTTCACATGTACAATATGTCAAGGTTGCAAAAATTGGCCTAGAGATAGAACTGGAAGAAAGAGATTCAAGGTTCAATGGATCGACCGTGATTGAATTAAGGTCAACCCAATTGACGTAATAAATATTAAATTATTTAAATGATATCTAAATGATAAGATAACAATGTAATAATTATGAAAATATATGATTTTATGATTCAAAAATAAATAAAATTCATAGAAAAATAACATGTTCTATAATTTTAAATTTAATTATCCTCAATCATTATTTTTAATTCACATTTAATGCAAATTTAATTTATACATAATTTTATAACTTTATATAAATAATTATTAATTTATGTTATATATTTACATAACCTATATATTATATACAAAATTCACATTATAAAATTAAATATATATAAATTCATACTACATTATTTATAACTAAAAAGTGGATAAAAATAGTTTTTATATTGAATAAATAAATAACTAAATAGATAAAATTTAATTATTATTAATTAAAAAATAAATATCATTTACATTATAAAAATTACTTAAATTTTATGTGTAAGAATATGTAGTTTATGTGTTATAAATTTGAGAATTTTACTTTATCTATTTAGTCCCACATCACTTAGGAAATAGGAACTTTTATTTAGTATTCTTTATATAGTTTTTTTGGTCATTATAAAAATAAATTAAAATTATGTGTAAGAATATGTAGTTTATGTGTTGTGAACTTGAGATTTCACTTTAGCTATATAGTCTCACATCACTTGAGAACTTTTACTAAGTATTTTTTATACAACTTTTTTGGTTTGAAAGAATAAAAAAGTCACATAGATTATGGAACCGACAAAATATGTTTGGTTGTAGCTTATTTGATGATAATTAATATAAAAATTTATAAGGTAATTTAAAATTAAAATATATTAAATTTATTAAACTTATTTCTTTAATTATATAAACGAGATAATAATTGAACAGGTCTATACACCCATGACTGCTCGTGCAGGTACTCACTCGCAAGCATCTTACAGGTTACACTCAGGTCAAGCGGAAGGAGAATTCTCTCTTCTTTTAGGTCACTCCATTCGAGCGACTAGCTCAAGAGTTGAGAAGGAGCTTATCACTGGAGCACGGCGGATCACCTTCGACCACATCCTCCAAGCAGTCGCCCTCCCCAGTAGAAGCGACCCCAAAAGCTCCTCTATCAGCCGGACAAGCCTTAGTTCATCTCAGCCAAAGTCAAGTCTTTTATGCAAGATCATTCAAAAGTCGAGCTAAAGGCATACAACTCGTCCACAAGAGATCCTTTATAATCGGACAATCGCGAGCTCACAGACCGGCTTCCTACCCAACATCGACTCAATCTCCAAATGTCCATGGGTTCGCCCTACCCGCATCATCTCTCACAATATCGCCACACCACTCGGCACAGCTAGCAAAGATATATCAAAGACTGATAGTATAATTCATGTACTTCGTACATATTCTACTGTAACTCTTCAAACCCAATAAATAGGGGGAGGGGGATAGACAAGACACACTAGAAAAGCGAGGAGAAAACACACCATAATACAAAGAGATATATAGAGAGACAATGTGTCAATTTTTCCTTTTCTAGCTTAAGCTATGTAGAATAGAGCCCTCGCTCTTTTTATTCTTGTATTTCTGGCTAAGATAATAAAGATTTTATTCAAATTCATCTTCCACTCTCTCTTATAAACTCTCTCCCTCTTTCTCTACCATCATTATCCTCACTTACATTCTCTCAGCACACGGGTAGACCCATAAAGTACGGTCGGGCATCATCCACTGAATAAGTCTAAATTCAAACCAGAACTAGTTTCAAAGATTTGATGGTTGAACCGCCGGTTTGAGATAATTTTTTCCGTTTCAATGCAAAACTGATTTTAGAAATAAACCAAACATAGAAAAGGAAAGCTTGGAGCATGGTTAGATTGGAAGCCGGCAAAAGTCAAAAAAAGTAAACTGCAAATGGCCCGTATTTCAACCAATTTTTTGATGCCGCCAATGATATATTATGAAGAAACTTCCTAAATTTGTTTTTCTTTCTCTATGTGCCATTCATCCCCATAATTAGCTTAATCATCACTTTCCAAAATTCTATAAAAGGAGATTATCAAACTCCTTCTAGGCCATCATCATCAAAGGCTAATGTACTAGAGTGACAGTTTTAGTTATCAAATGATAACACACAAAAAAGACAATAAGCTGCTGACTCTATAAAGAGAAGAAGAATAATTTCTCCAAGAAGTTTTAAAACTTCTTAAGAAGAATCTAGAATTATTCTACATGTAAAACTCAAGATAACGGAAAACAATATATCTTATTACATTTATTCCTAAGTGAAGACAATTAATGATATTTAAAGTACAAAGGAAGTTATCCATGCAAAAAAGATAAACCAGGTTTGAACATATGACCAAGGGACAAACCATGTAGAAGTTAGGGGGGCAGGCAATTACCCCCACCCCCACCCCACCCCTTTTAAAAAAAAATTAATTATAAGAGAGGAGCATTTAAATAATCCCCCCCCCCCAAAAGCCTCTTACTTTGCCCCCCTTTTTCCCTAACCACCCGTAATCACCCTTACACAGCCGCAAAAATTGCAAAAATATCCTTACAACAAAATCTTGTAAGGCAAGCTGCCCCTTGGACGCCTGACATATCTATGAACTGTATAACGATCAAGGATATTAACAAATAGGGGTCGAACCAACTTGAAGGCAACTCTAACATATATTTTGCAGAAATTGAATGACTAATCAATTACGTCATTTTAATTTTTTTTGCAAATGAATCATCAATATTTCAACCTAAAGTTTGTTTAAGAATAAACAAATCATCCTTAATTTTCTTTCAAGTAACAAATATCAAGCTTCTTTTTTGGTGACCCATTTTCTTATAGTGAAGGGTCGAGCCAAATTCGAGACAACACCAATAGTTGCTGATAAGTTTGCCCCCTCCCCCCCTCTGGTTCCGCCCCTACATATGACAATTATCATACTTAATTGAAAATAAAACAACCAGTAAGTGTTGACATCTAAAGAAAGTGCTCAACCTTCTCCAAAGTATTCACGCGGTATTAAATTTAATCAGAAATTCTTTTGAGGGGAGTTCATACCGACTCAACAGCGTAGCAAGGGACCATTAAGATAACACCAATTAAAAACTTTTGCTCCTACAAAAGTACACAAAACACCAATAACCAAAAATCAAAAACCGCCTTCATTGAACAATAGCTCAACATAACAAGCATTAGTAAAATATAAGCAGAAAAGAACCTCGGGATTCTTGTAGGCCGAAAGGTGGTGGAACAAAAGAAACATGGATACTGATACTGAAATAGCTACAAAAACACCAGCAATCGTTGTTGCCCATGCTAGCGTTGAGTAACCTGAGAGACTTGCGTAGATAAACCCAAATAGCTTCATTATTTGGGAAGCCACCATGTCCAGCTCAAATTTTAATGGCAGCCCAACATAATTCAAACGCACAGTGCTTAAAGCGTAGCATAGCCAACCTCAAATCTACTTCCAGCAGCTATTAAAAACATCTGCCTCCACAAATAAATATCAAACTTTTCGGCTTGCCAGAGAAGAATCAAGACCTGCAAGTCATTTGAAAGAAAAATAAAATTAGGGAGATTTTTGGTGGACCTCTCATAGCACGCACAGGAGTAGAATTCTCATTTCAAGTAGCCATTTGTACCACTAAAGCTAGAAATCAGAAAAGGATGTTGTCGATATTCTGCGATAAGAAAAAGCCACCAACTTGTTGATTCCCTTGAAGGGAGAGGCAGAAACTTTCATGCGAATCAGCTCGAGAAAAAGAAAAAATACTGAATTTCTGGAAGACGCAAAACCCTAGAAGAATAAGGAAATTGGTCGCCCAAGCTATCTGCATCAATCGATCAGAAATCCTATCGGATCGGAATGAGATCGGCGATTGGCGGAATCACACAGGATCTAGAAGAGCATAGATGGGGAAAAACGAAGCCCGGAGAGACCAAGAAGAGACTCAAGCAAAACCACAGAAAACTCTCAGGGGCTGTTTGGTATCGGATTACAGCGGGATTTAAATCGGATTTACGCTAAATCCAGCCAATCGGTTTTTGTGGGCGCGTTAAATCCCGGCGATGCGTAAATCCTGGATTTATGGCTTAAATCCCGGATTTACTAAATCCCTCGGTTCGGCGGCTTTATGGGATTTGGCCGAAGAAGCACGCGAAAGGCAGCCAGCGAGCTCCCGTTGTTGCTTCCGATCAGAATGTCGTGACTTCCGATCCGACAGGAAGGGAAAGTCGTCGAAGGAGCGAAGTCGAACAGCCAGGGAGGAGCCGATGAAGCGACGCGTGCAATCTCTGCACCTCCTGCGAAGCAACGAAGCCGAAAAGCAACGACGAGAAGAGAAGATCAAAGGCAAAACCCTATACGCGCTAAGTTGTTATTGATTATTTTTTTTTTTTTTTTTTTTTTTTTTTTTTGGACATTTAGGGCATTTAAGGCAAACTCATACACATAATACATGCACATGTACTCGAATCTTGGACCTGTTAGTTGGAAGCCTAAGCTCTCAACTAATAGGCCAAGGGGAGTTGTGTTTTATTGATTAACTTAATTAATATAATTTCAAATATTAATAATTAAGTAAAAATAAATAATTAACAATATAATTAGTTCATAAATTAATTATGTAATTTAACTTAATTGAATAATTAATAATTAAATATTAATATAATTAACTTTGATACGACATAGTAAAATCATTTTGATCGGGCACGAATCTCGAGACAAAAAACTAGTTGGAAACTTCAAAAATTAATTTTGGGAGCAAATGAACTCTGATTTCAGCGAGCTTACAGTCAAACTGAGCGTCTCGGAAATACGAACCCAACGACACCAAGATCAACCTAATCCGAGCCCAAATGAGTCTGAATCAAGGGCTCAAAGCGCTGTTGGAAGGTTCAAACCGCAATCTGAGTTACCAAACGGTCTCCGATTTTGACGAGCTTATACTCGAATCGAACAGATCGACGAGACAAATCCAACGAACCTAAGATCGCCGAATTCCGACATGATTAAGGCCTTCAAATGCCCAACGAACGGTGCATGATCAAAGGATTCAATTTCGGCCGTCCATTCAAAACACTCTCACTCCAGAAAAACTATAAATAGAGCCCTCATTCTACACCAAGGGGACTCAAGTGAAGAGAGAGAAGAAGAAGAGGAGAAAGGGGAAAAGGAGATTCCTCACCTCCTCGATCATTGCCGGAGCTCTTCCTGCCGCCTGAAGACGCCGGAACTCTGCTGGATTTTCGGGAGAACGCCAGAATTCTGCCTAACTTCCATGGGATGCTGAAATTCTTCCCAATTTACAAGAGAGTTCCCTCCTGACGCCGAAACTCCGCCCAAGTGAAGCCGGAGTTCTCCTCTGCCACCAAAGATGTTGGACTTCTACCCGACGTCGGACCTTCACTCTTCGCCAAGTTTCTACCCGACGCCGGACTTCTACCGGTTATCGAACTTCGCTGGACGTCTAAGCAAAGATGCATTTCTTTCCATTGTTGGACTTCTACCTGATGCTGTCCTACTGATCTTCGTCGTCAGACTACAGTCCTTCCGACCTCCGTCGCCAGCCGACTACAATCCTCCTGACTTACGTCGCCCCCCGACTACAGTCTTTCCGACATCCGTCGCCCGTTGAATACGGTCCTCCTGACTTATGTCGCCCGCCAACTACAGTCTTTCCGACCTCCATCGCCCGCCGACTACAGTCCTCCGTCGCCAGTTGACTACAGTCCTCCTGACCTACGTCGCCCGCCGACTGCAGTCCTTCTAACAAAGCGAATACGTCGATAGTAGCTCTTTGTATTTACATCATGTAATGTACTCCGTAAGATGTACATCAAGCTAAGGCCTTCTCCCAAGGAAGGGCCTCATTTGTAATCGACCGCAAATACTAGTGGATTCGTTCAAACTGGGGTAGGCCCCGTGGGTTTTCTCCCTTTTTACAGGGGTTTTCCACATAAAAATTTTGGTGTCTCATAAATGCTAGACCCTCTCTCTTATCTGATTGCATGCCGGATTTTCGTACAACGCTAAGACGATAAACTTTATATTTATCTACCACCGCGAATACTCCTGGACGCAACAAGCTTGATAAATACAATTTAAATATTTTATTAAACATATAATTAATATTTAATACTATAAATAAAAATTAAAGAGTAACTTGTAATTAACAAATAACTAAATTTATAACACATTAATTTTTATTTTTATTTATAAATTTCTTTTTTTAATTTATAATTATTTTTTTCACATTTAAATTTATAACTATCATAAATCCTAAAATATGTTACCAAACAGCTTCTCATAATTTAATAGAATTTAACATTTGTAATGTCAAACAGTTTTCAGGATTTAACACCCTCAAAATTAAGTAAATTCAAATTTATAAGATTTTGTTAAATCTCATTAAAGTTAAACCCACTTGTTCTTAAACAACTCCTGAATGAAGCAAACATGTCCACTAATTTTGATATTTTCCAGGTACATAAATGTGATAAAATGTACTAAAAACAATTATTTTATTTATTTATTTATTAATATGTAGGTCAATAAATTCAAATTAATTTTTCCCAAAAAAAAAAAAAATCAAATTAATATTATATATATATATAATAGATATGTAAGGCTCAACCTAAAACTGTTTAATTGATACCAAAAACTCACAACCAATAGATGGAGAAAAGCTACCTATTTTCTTTGATTTTTATTACCAAATATATTTATTTGAACAAGTTTTTTATCAGATTGGTAAGAGCTATACTAAGTTCAAGAACTACGAACAAAGAAATGTTTCTGATACATCGTTAAAAAATAATTTTGATCGGGCACGAATCTCGAGGCAAAAATCAAATTGGGAACTTCAAAAATTAAATATGAGAGCACCCAAACTCCGATTTTAGCTAGCTTACAGTCAAATTGAGCGTCTCGGAAATACGAACCCAACGACACCAAGTTCAACCCAATCCGAGCCCAAATGAGTCCGAATCAAGGACCCAAAGCGCTGTTGGAAGGTTCAAACCGCAATTTGAGTTAACAAACGGTCTCCGATTTTAACGAGCTTATACTCAAATCGAGCGGCTCGACGAGACAAATCCAACAAGCCCAAGATCTCCATATTTCGACATCATTAAGGCCTCCAAATGTCCAACGAACGGTGCATAATCAAAGGATTCGATATCGGTCGTCCATTCAAACCACTCCCAATTCGCCCCTGATCTCACGCTTATTTACAGGCTATGCCACTCCAGAAAAACTATAAATAGAGCCCTCATTTCTCATGAGAGGGGGGCCAAGCAAGAAGAGAAGAGGAGAAGAGAAGGAAGAGGAGAAGGAAGAGAAGGAAGAAGCTCCTCCTCGATCACCGCCGAAGCCTCGCCGGACTACCGTCGGACCACCGCAAGAGCCTCGTCGGACCACCTCCGGACCACCGCAGGAGCCTCGACGGACCACCACCGGAGCTTCGCCGGACCCTTTTTAGGGGTTTTCCACGTAAAAACTCTGGTGTCTCTTATGACTGGTACACCCTCTCTTTTTCTGTGCGTGTGCTGGATCTTCGTACAATGCTAAGACATTAAACTTTATAATTCTCTACCGCCGCGAATACTCCAGGATGCAACAGTTTCTACATTTTTTATTGTATTAATATTTTAATTAATAGCCAATGTATTTAATTGTATGGCCAAATAATATTCAAATGTTATATTTTTTAATCAAATCGAGCATCTCAATGAAAAGAATCCACCAAGCTAAATATCATTTAATTCTAATATTATTAAGGCACTTAAATGTTGAAAGGTGATCTAAGGTCAATGAAATCAATATAGGGCATTCAATTGAGCGTTTAGAATATTATTTTTATTGAAATAGTGCAATTATATCACTCACATAAATCTACAAATAGTTATTTCTATCCAAATGAGGAGAACACTTAAGATACAATAAAACAAAAAATGCTTGAAGAATAACAAAGTTCCACTGAACTCTATTGTTATGATCACCCTCACCCCCAGTCGCCATTGTTAAACCTTCATAATCTGAGCACCCCATCGAATCTCCGTTCGATAACTATCGTTAGACTTTTGCCAGTTGGTCACCACTACAAAACAAGCTCTATCTTGACCACTATCATCAAGCCATTGTTACCCAACCACACCCATCAGACCACAGTTATAGTTAGATCGACCAACATCAGTCAAACACCACCGCAAAGGCTTCATCGCCTAACTGACACTATCGAAACAATTTCACTATACTACAACCATTAAACAACTTTCACCACATACCAACTCTTGTGATATTTTTTCTACCAGCTTTCCATACTTTTAAACGTCGTTGTCTTCAAATTAAAGAACAAACAAACCTTCACAATTGGAAAAATTATTCTGTCAGGTTACCTGACATAGAGCTACATCATGTAGCATACAATATGTCTCCACGTGCACTTTCCCTGTACCGCGCGGCCCGACGACCCTACCCGGAACAGACCCCCGGGAGTTTGCGTAGCTCGGTATTGCTAGGTATTGGTCAATTACTCGATTTTGCTCGACAAAAACGAAAAATACTATTATGTAACGAGCAATACTGAGTTCAATACCGAGCAATACCGAATTCTTTTAGGTATTGCTCGGTATTGGTCTTCACATAGCGGTATTTCTCGTTATTGCCAAGCAATACCGAGTAATACCTAGCAATACCGAGCAATACGCGAACATAGTAATCCCGGATTCGGTCCGAGTCGGGTCGTCAGGCCGCGCGGTACATGAAAAGTGCACGTGGCGACATATTATAGGCTACCTGATATAGCTCTACGTCAGGTAACCTGACGGAATAATTTTTCTCACAATTGACATTGACATAGTTGAATCATTTCGTCTATGCAGGGCCCATGTTTTCCCATTTCGAATTTTCTACTTAAAAATCTTAATGTCTCACATATTTTTATTTATTTATTTGTTCATGTAATAAATCCACATATAAATTTAAGATACAAAATTTGTTCAGTCTGCCATCACAAACTTTCTAGCCCACAATATATATTAATATGTTCTTTTGATATGTTTAGTGGCTATTAATGTTCTCCCCACTGAATAAGCTTATTTGCATATTTAATAAGACAGATTGGCGATTCTAATTTGAGCCCGACTCGAATGTAATAAATTCAAATTCAACTTTATTAAATATATCCAAATCTCCATTAGAATCAAATTGGACTTAACCCAAATAATTAAGACTTAAATTAGTGTAAAATTAGTTACTAACCCAATCCAATATGAATGATCATATAATTTGAGAACAATGGCAAAGGAATTATATATATATATAAGAAATTAAAATATTTAAATTATTATCTTGTACTGACCCAAATTGACCCTTTTTTTTCTTTCAGTAAGTTAACTCAGCTCTTCTATAAGTTGGCCTTACACTAAAGCTTCATTTGAAACGACTTTCTTATTGCTTCTTAAAGCAATTTTTTAGTACAAAAATTAAAATTTTTATACTAGAAAGCTGCTTTAAGAAGCAACAAAAAACCGTCCCAAACAAAGCCTAAGTTTCCGTTTGATACAACTTTCTTATTGTTTCTTAAAACAATTTTTTAGTACAAAAATAAGTTTTTTTGCATTTAATAGCTGGTTTAAGAAGCAAAGAGAGAGTAGTCCCAAACGAAGCCTAAATCTCCATGTGTGATTCAATGTGAGTTTTGGTGTGGAGGCTTTGTTTGAAATAATTTTTTTTTTCTACTTTTATGATAAACAAAAAAATTTTAAAATTAAAAAATTGTTTCAAAAAACAATAATGAAAAGAATCCTAAGAAAGAAACTTTAATAATCAAAACATAAAAACTTAAAGTTTGTTAAGAAGAGCTCCTGAAAAGCTGAAATAATTAATTTCACAAAACACTTGAATTTTTAAATCATACCAAAAATATCACAAATATTAACATTTAACATTTAAAATAAATATATTTTCATATATATATTTTAATATAATTTAAATATTATTGTTGTATATGAACAAATATAAAAATTTAGGTGAGATTACAAAATTGAAAAATGAAAACTTAAGTGAAAAAAAGAAATCAAGAAGAATAACAGGAGCATAGAACTGAACTGAACTCCCATCAGCTAAATACTTGCAGCAACAGATAACATACATTTATTAAGTTCTATTTAAGTCTCTAAATACATTACCATTTCATCTTTGAAAACAGCACATGCAATATAACCCAAAAAAAAAAAGGGAATTTACATACATACCATTTATTTCATGCTATTTATATATCTAAAAAAAATATTAATATTATATGTCTACCACCCATAGAATAAATATGAGTGCATCAAATGAAATATTAAAATTTATAAAATGATATAAGTGATATGAATGAAATATATTTATTATTAAGCTTGTATATGAGTGATAGACATGTAATATTAATATTTTAAATGTTATAGATGTAAATAGCATGAAATAAAGTGATATAAACATATATCCCCCAAAAAAATGTCAATAAACACATCCATTTTCTTAATTTCTATTATAAGTCTATAAGGAATAGCTTGGGACAGCTACAATTTTTTATAATAGTGATTGCGAAAATTCTAGGGGAAAATCAGCTTTTTAAAGATTTATTTAAAACAACATGAAAATAATAACCAAATGGAACTCTGAGTACGATCTAAAAAATCAAAACAGCAAAAAAATTATCCCAAACATACTAAAATAAGAAGTCATCAATTTTTTATTCAAGATTACAGCAAAGCCAAAATAATAAAAAAGTAAAATAAAATAACCACGTTTCCTTATCAAATGTTGAACAAAAATATATAATTCAAATTAAGAGTATGTTGGAAAAGATTGTAGTTTTTTTGTAAAGATAGTCATGATATTACGTAAGAAAAATAACTTATTGAAAACTACTGTAAAAAGTAGCTTTTCAATATAAAAATTTATAAAAAAACATGATCAAAAATAAAATATGATTTGAATAGCAAAGCAATGTAAAAATTATCCCAAACAGACCAGGAGAAGCTGTTGAAATGAAAGAATAACTTCCTCAGCTTCTTGGTTGCCTGGATATAGAAAATACGATTTTAAAAAATTAAAAATTTATTACATTAAGCCAACATATGTATAAAAAATGAGTAAATAAAACATATTTTCCCTTCTATGAGTAACCAAATGAGCCTCAAGAACAGGAAAAAAAATTGGATGGTGATTGCAGCCTTCAAATAATCTCCATAGAAATCTGGAGAAGGAATAGGCAAGTGGAAAATGAAACCTGATTTAACCATCAGGAATAATGCAGAGCATGCCATGGCCAGGACTTCGCTCCAAAGGATACATGGTTGCGCCTTTGACGTATTGCTGATGCTTGATAGCAGCCTCACGGAACTTGGAGAAGTCCTGGGTCTTTCCTTTCTCTCTCCTTTTGATGATGGAACAAGCCCCCCATGACCCTCGAGCTCCAGCTCCAACTCGTCTGCGAAAAATGGTCACATAAATGTTAGAAGTACGGAAAATAATCATATTTCATATTTGAATTCATTTCATGAATTTTAGCATAAGTTCTATGATGATTGTCACAGTCAGAGTCTGACAACCATGCCAAGACTCAAAATTTTGCATTTTGTGAACCAAATGTATTTGATTTGTTCCATCTACAAGAAACATTTCCTGATTGAATATCCTCGATATGATGTCAGAACTAGGGAGTAATTTTTCTTTAGGTAGATTGGGTGTAGTTAATCGAGAAATTATTAGGTTCGAACATCGGACAGAGTGAATCATTAGGAATTTTCTCTGTCTACAGTCAAAGCACAATTTTTATAGCATTTGCGCTTTGACTATACTTTTATTGTAGACAGAGACATATCCGGATGATTCTTATGTCCGGGCCTAATAATTTGCCATAGTTAATCAGATATCCTTGACACTTTCTATGATCGCAAGCACCCGTAATTAACTATTCCTTCTGCTCGTGAGAGAGCAATCGATAAACAAGATTGCGAAGGATTAGATTTTTCAAACAAGTTTGAATTCAATTAAAGTAAAATGGTGGGGAGATTGCGATGAGCCCGAACACGATCTCATAGCTGCATCACCTCAAATACGCAGAAAGGGAAGAAGCAGAAATTTAATATGATCTTTTAAATCCTCCTAGGCAGAAAATGGAGGAAAAGAAATGTACGAAGTCGATCTATTTGTTAGAATTAGAAAGGGAGAAGTCGATCAAGGTTGCCCAAGGCGACATTGATATCGCTGGGATTTTTTTTTTTTTTTTACATGGTTAATGTTGTTTTAAGCTGTGAGAACTGAGCAGTACTGTTGAGGTAAAGCATTCAATCAAACAAGGGTGTTCTCAGAAAATATAGGTAAACATTAGATATGTTATTGAAAATTTTATTGTCAATATAGTTATAAATTAGCTATTAACTTATCTTACTTATTTACCGAATGGTTAGGTTGTCAACTATATAAATGCCAATTAGAAATTTAAAGAGGATTTTTGGCCTTCAAAAAGAGAGTGCTGTGAGTGATTATATTTTATTTTATTCTATAGCACTTATAGTTCTATTCTTAATTAATGCAACTCCTGATACCACATATTGTATGTATATTTGCTAATTTATGATAAGATTGCTTTACATTAAAATGATGAATCAAATGACATGTGTTTGATTATAATATACATTAAATACGATAATATCATATCAAAATTTATATGATATGTAACAACAACAACAACAACATCAAGCCTTTATCCCACTACGTGGGGTCGGCTACATGAATCATTTTTCTCCATTGTGTCCTATTAAAAGTCAAATTCTCGTTTAAATCTAATAAAGAAAGGTCATTCCTAATATTTTCTAACCAAGTCTTTTTAGGTCTACCCCTACCTTTCTTAACATAAGTCAAATCTAATACCTCTACTCTCCTAACCGGGTCATCGCAAGGCCGCCATTTTATGTGACCAAACCATCTAAGGCGACTTTCTCTAATCTTATCTTCTACTGGAGCTACTCCAACCTTTTCACGTATATGCTCATTTCGTATCCTATCTCTAAGGGTAAAGTCACTCATCCACCTGAGCATCCTCATCTCTGCCACACTTAACTTAGTATTATGCTTCTCTTTTAAAGGCCAACATTCGGCACCATAAAGCATTGCAAGCCTCACTACCATCTTATAGAATTTTCCCTTAAGTTTGAGGGGTACATTTCTATCACATAACAAGCCCGATGCATTCCTCCACTTCAACCATCCAACTTGAATTCTGCTGATAATATCCCCATCTATTTCACCATCACTCTGAACAATAGATCCAAGATATCTAAAACGTGTACTCTTATTAATGACTTGATCGCCCAAAGTCACAATCCCCTCACTAGGTCTATTACTACTAAAATTACACTCCATATATTCCGTTTTAGATCTACTCAAGCGAAAACCTTTAGACTCTAAGGTTGACCTCCATAATTCAAGTTTACCTTCAACTCCCTCTCTAGTCTTATCAACAAGAAGAATATCATCAGCAAAAAGCATACACCAAGGTACATCCTCTTGCAAATGTCTAGTGAGAACATCCATGACTAAAGTAAAAAGATATGGGCTTAAGGCTGATCCTTAATGTAACCCAACCGAAATAGGAAAATACTTGGTCAATCCACCTTGTGATTGAACACAAGTAATAGCTCCTGCATACATATCTTTAATGATTTGAATATAAGCATTATTGACTCCTTTCTTTTCAAGAACTCTTCATAGCACTTCTCTTGGAACTTTATCATATGCTTTTTCTAAATCAATAAATATCATATGTAAATCCTCCTTATTTTCTCTATATTTCTCCATCAAACCTCTTAATAAATGTATGGCTTCCATAGTCGACCTACCCGGCATGAATCCAAATTGATTTTGAGAAACATTAGTATCACGCCGCAACCTATGCTCCAAAACTCGCTCCCATAGTTTTAAAGTATGACACATTAACTTAATACCTCTATAATTCGCACAATCTTGTACATCACCTTTATTCTTTAAAAATAGGAATTAACACACTCATTCTCCACTCATCTGGCATCTTCTTAGTCTTCAAAATAGTATTAAAAAGTTTAGTAAGCCATGAAATTCCTTCATCTCCTAAGCATTTCCACACCTCTATTGGCATATCATCAGGTCCAACAGCTTTTCCACCCTTCATTTTCTTTAAAGCCTCTCTAACTTCAGTTTTACGAATACGCCGATAAAAACATAAATCTTTATTTTCATCTAGGGTGCTAAGGTCACTATAGTCAATCTTATTTTCACAATCTTCATTAAAAAGTTTAGCAAAATATCTCATCCATCTTTGTTGAATATCATCTTCTAAGAAAAGTATTTTTTGATCTTCATCTTTAATACACTTCACTTGAATGGAAAATACGCGTGCAAGAAAATAGTTAAAATACGGAAGTTTGCCGCCATATGATATTAACTGGGCAAACAATATACCTGAACATAACAAATGAAGAAGACTAGAAATGAAAATGAAAACGGTTCGTACTTATTAAATTAAAAGTTGAAACTTAAAATGTTAAAGAATATTCATGAAAAATGGTGATTATCAGTGCTTATATTTATGTTTATTTTAATTAGAAAAGGTTAATAATAAATCATGATTACTTGCATATACTTTTTATTGCCATATCCTATAATTGCAATCAACCATTGAGTTTGATGATGAAAACTCAACCCAATTAATTAAATATTTAAGATAAATCTCCAATTGAGCAAATGGGTTATCAAGAAGAGTTCATGTATAAATGAAGAGATTCAAATAAAAATAAGTATGAACTGTGTTATATTTGTTCAGACTGATAATTGAAGATTAATGACTCTTTTAAGATTTGAATTTTAGTTTATTTGATTGTTTAGTTATTGTTAAAAGAATTAATTTTACTGTCCAACAGCTATTACTGACTTGGTATTCCACGTACTTGGGTTGGGTCGTCACAAAACCAATGTCCTATCACTATATATATATAGCTTCATTTGAGAAAACGAGTATTATCTATGGATGAGAAAATCGCCCAAGGAACTTTACCTAATCATAGAACAATGACGTCAAATAGATAATAGGTGATATGCAACTATGCAGGTGTAAAATAGATAATTGGCGAATATTATCAAAATTCCAAGTGATAATTAAGTGTGATAGAATTAAGTACCTTGAACTACTTACAAAAAAATAATGAATGAAATGCGGAAATAGTTTTAGAGTTGAAATCAGGTGGCTAAAATGAAAAAAAGTGCTTTGAGTGTATCATGAAATAGAGAGAATGTTTGAGACTGAAAGAAAAATAAACTGCAATTAGAATGAGTATGGTATATGAATCTGAGTGTTGGCAACAAAGAAAAGTTAATGACAGTTACAATCAGCAAGACATGTATGAAAATAATAAAATGGATGTGTGATTAAAATAGGAAAGAAGAGGTTAAAGTAATTATAATAGAGAGATATAAGAGTAGCATCTATTGAAGATGAGATAATAAAAAATATACTTATAATTTAGGCACGTATAATAAAAGGTGAAAGATGCACAATAAGGATTAGTAAGCAAAAAATAAACCTAATGTAGCATGGCTATAAGAAGCTAATAAAATAAACTTAATATCCCATGCATCACATGACAACAATGCACAAAGAAGGATCCATAAAGTCGATACCGCCCAGTTGGGATAAGCCTACTGATGAAAATGATGACATGTAACAGAAACTAAAATAAATCATAAAACTGCAGCAACTACATAATCACCAATACAAAAGCTAAAAATTGCAATTAAACTTTAAAAGTGATAAAGAAACTTAAAAAAAAAAAAAAAAGAGACCATCTTTTCTCTTGAAAATTACAAAATTAATGCTAACAAAGAGGCATCAGACAAAGACCAAAATCACTTTTCAGGAATGCCACATGATCATTATTCCTGTACTGTTGACTAGTACTCAAGCAGGAGACTCCCTTAAATGCAGGGCTTGGGGAGGGGAAATATATCTTAGAACTAGTATTGATGTTGTCTACATGAGGTTAAGTGTATGCGTCATGTAAGAAGCATTATGTTTAGAAGATAATTGAAAATTTTGCATTGCTAGTAAAAAAACAGTTAAAGGCGTATAAGTTGATGTCAGAGTACCTTAACAGTTTCTCTGATGCACTTCTTGCAGCTGCAAGTGTGCTTGGACTCGGAAGCCACTCAACAACCCTGTTTAAATCTGCCCTCATTGGAGAGTGGATCTTGACAAGCTTTGAAATAGAAAAGTTATTAACAATATCACAAGTTTTGCCTGCTTCAACAAAACATAAAGATCAATAGGAGGATCTTGTGACTTACTCCTAGGCATTCCATCAGCTGGTAGTATGCTCTTCCATACAATGGAGTATGTCCTTTTCTAGACTCTGAAAAATACCTTGTCCTGGAAAAATAGCATAACAGTCTTGCCTCAATGTAGTTAACACGAACAAAAACCACATTTGAGGAGAACAGAGCATATATTTTATCCATACCATTCTTGGTAGCCAGGATCCACAGTGAAACCATACATATCAACAGTATCACATATAGAGAGAGCGAATTCAAGGGCCTTCAGCCCAGTTCCTTTGGCAGCAGAACCAAAAGATGCACCCAACATCAGATAGACAGGATTAAGAATTGGGATTTCCTGCAGATAGAATGCTAAATTAACAAATTAGAAAGCATATGCAGTTAACAGATAACTGTACATAAATAAAATAAAATAAAAAATAAAAATAAAAAAAAAACTTGATGTGATGCAATGAAGGAGTTACACAAGAGTTTTAAAAGAAAATTAAATATTAGCTCCACAATTATTTAATCATGCATCAAAGTCAAGCAAATTATAAGAAATTCGCGATGTTTAAATTGCTAGGCAAGAAAATACAAGAGAGAGCCAAGTCTTTTAAGCAATTGCAAAGAAAACATAAAACAAAAGCTAGTAAATAGAATCCCACGATTAATACCACGTTGTTCACACTTTGAGGCCTTTAATGCTCTCTTCCTACGAAGACTAAGTTGAACGGCGGAAGATTGTCCAAGCTAGCATGGAGGTTGCCACAAAGATGGAGGTACCAAGGACCGTTGTCATGGACGAGGATCTCGGAGGCGGAGGAGGTGCGGTAGCTCGACCTTTGATCTTCCAAGTGTAGACGGAGAAGTGTTCGTCAATGGAGTCTACAAGCGTCAGCAATATTCGGTCCAAGTATTCTTTGACGGTATCGTCGAAGTCAAATCCAACGTCAAAGAATTGTGATCGCAAGATGTTGACTCTTCCGTTGCGGTCGTATTCAAACCCGTAGTTCCACTCGGGTTCATCCATGCATCCTTGGAGTGGATCCGGATAGTCGCCGCAAGCAAGATCTCTCAAAGAGGACAGGTGGGGCGGCGGCTTGGCGAAGGGAGAGGGGAGCCGGCGGGAGGACAGGGAGGTAGGCGGGCTGGGTGAGTGAAAAAAAAAAAACTGAAGTTCACTTTCAGTTTTGTGAAATTAGGAGGGAGGGATTGAGGGATTTGAAATTTCAATTAATGTAATTATTGCATTAATTGAAAATTTCAATTAAGGAGAGATTAGGGGCTGATTTTGTAGAGCATTCAATTTAATTTGGGGAGAGAGGAAAGCCATTCAAGGGCTGGCCATAAATTGTGGAGAGGGGCAATTAATATTATTGGAGTGGGCCATCTAGAATATAGATCACGGTAATATCAAATCTGAAATTTGAATTTTCAGATTTGTTATATTAGGAAAGTTTCATGCTGGTTATTAAGCCCTGGGATCCGTGGCATACAACAGGTAATAAAGAAAAATTAATAAAAGCTGCTTGCCTAATGGAGCCCGCTGTAGATTAGGAAAGAATTTGGATTGATTGAAATTGAATTTCAATTCACTGGGATAATGGCTGGCGGGTTGGCGTGAGGCGGGCCTGGAAGAGGGAGTGGGATCGGCTGCAGTTTGGAGGAGGGAGACCAATTGGCCAGCGGCCAATTTCTGGCCGGACAAACAAAGTCGACAACAGGAGGAAAGTGAGAGAGGGTTTCAGGGCTTGGAAAGCAAGCTGTAATCTGTGGAGAAAACTTGGAATCTTCTAACCACACACCTCTTCTTCAAGATCTCACAGAGAAATTGCAACGATGCCGGAACTCACACAGAGATCCACGGAATTCCCTCAAGAACTCACGAAGAGAACTAGGGAAATGGAGAACTCACAAAGAGATCAATAGTAGAAAATTTCATTCAATAATTCATTAGTCCTCATACAAGATACAATGGCCATATAAATAGGCTCCAAAGAAAATAAAGTGCAAAAGTCTAAAATGCCCCTTGGGGCTACAAAAGCAACTACTACCCTCAGGGGTAAAATGGGAAACTACTAAAATAAAAGCATAATATAAAAAACTGATGGTACAAGTAAAATCAATAATAAAGGCTAGCAATAATGGCCGTCGATCTCCGTGGTCGTCTCTGATAGATGCGCCGAAATCTCCTATCTATGACCTCATCAAAACTGAAAAAAAAGGTGGCACAAGGGAAAAAAATTACAAGATACGCAAGCTAACAATGAAGAATTATCACGCCACACTGGCGCAAAAAATGCGCATGATTAAATCCCTCGACATTTCGCATGTAAAGGCATAAGTGCATCATGAATCAATTAATGTTTTCTGTTAGTGATACCTGAAGTTTTATCAAATAAAGATCATTGGCTTTCAACATACCAAATAAAGCTCGTTGGATCAAGGATGGATTAGAAGAAGAATATAGTAGCGTCAGAAAAAGGTCACAATTTGGCCATTAAATTGAGTAAAAGCTCAAAATAGTCCTTTGTCTATTAGTAAATGTTCAATTTATTCCCAGACTTCCATGATGACCAAATTTAGTTTCCCAACTATTACAAAATATCCTAATTTGATCCCAATGCCAAAAGTAACAGTTAAAGTCAACTCCAATAATTAACCATGAGGGTATTTTGGGTATTATAGTGTATGTAAGAATATATTATTACTAATGTTTCTCAAAATTAATTTGGATTCATGCCAGGTAGGTCTACTATGGAAGTCATACATTTATTGAGAGGTTTGATGGAGAAGTATAGAGAAAAAAAGGAAGATCTTCCTATGATATTTATTGATTTAGAGAAAACATATGATAAAGTTCCAAGAGAAGTGTTATGGAGAGTTCTAAAAAAGAAAGGGATTAATAAGGCATGTATTCATGTCATTAGGGATATTTATGCTAGAGTTGTTACTGATGTTCAAACACAAGGTGGTTTGACCAAGAATTTTTCAATTTCAGTTCGATTACATCAAGGATCAGCCTTAAGCCATATCTTTTTTGCTTTAGTCATGGGTGTTCTTACTAGAGATTTGCAATAAGATGTTCCCTGGTGTATGTTTTTTGCTGACGATATTCTTCTTGTTGATAGGAATAAAAATGGAGATGAAGGTAAACTTGAATTATAGAGATCAACCTTAGAGTCTAAAGGTTTTCGTTTGAGTAGATTTAAAATCAAATAAATAGAGTATAATTTTAGTAGTAATAAATCTAGTGGGGGTTTGTGACTTTGAGCGATCAAGTCATTAATAAGAGTACACATTTTAGATATCTTGAGTAAATTGTTCATATTAATGGTGAAATAGATGGGAATAATATTAGTAGAATTTAAGTTAGATGGATGAAGTGGAGGAAAGCATCGGGCTTGTTGTATGATAGAAAAGTACCACTCAAACTTAAGGGAAAATTCTATAAGAGGGTGGTTAGACCTGCAATGCTTTATGGCACAGAATGTTGGCCATTAAAAGAGAAGCATAATATTAAGTTAAGTGTTGCAGAGATGAGTCTGCTCAGGTGGATGAGTGGCTTTACTCTTAGAGACAGGATATAAAATGAGCATATATGTAAAAAAATTGGAGTTGCTCCAGTGGCAGATAAGATTAGAGAGAGTCACCTTAGATGGTTTGGTCACATAAAACGATGACCTTCTGATGATCCGGTAAGGAGAGTAGATGTAATAAATTTAACTTATGCTAAGAAAGGTAGAGTTACACCTAAAAAGACTTGGTTAGAAAATATTAGAAATGACCTTTCTTTATTAGATCTAAATGAAAATTTGACTCTTAATCGGACACAATGGAGAAAAAGGATTCATGTAGTCAACCCCATGTAGTGGGATAAAGGTTTGATGTTGTTGTACACCATATTAAATTAAATACAAAAATCATAATGAAAGTTAATTAAATAAATTTTATATTTATTTTAATGTGATAAATGACAAAAAATATAAAAAATAATATAATTTCACATATACCCTAATGTCTAAAATATCCTCACATGTAACTACTAGGTTTAATTTTAATTATTAATTTTGATCTTCGGACCAAATTGAGATATTTTTTTAATAGTCAATGAAATAAATTGGGGCATTATGGAAGTCTGGGACTAGATTAGGCATTTACTAATAGTCGAGGGTCTATTTTGAGCTTTTATTCCTTTTAAATTCATTCCCCCAACTTTTTAACTATGCACATATAGGTCCACTTCATTAATAATACCAATTAAAAATCTAATAATTTACAGAAATCCACAATAAAGTTAAAGTTCAATTGTGGTTATCCTTTAGGCAAGAAGTTTCAGCATTTGGGTAACTAACAACTTCTAGCACCATTCCAAAAAGAAAGAAGGTTATTTCTTTGATTCAGCATACAACCCGCGCAGCTAAGGCCCACCCTCTGGTGATGGAACAAGCCACTTAAAAACACACAAATCTTTGGCGGTAGAACACATGTCATCATGTTGCAGTTATATTAAGGAAACTTCTCTAGCTTTTTTTTTTTTTTTTTTTGAGACGACTCTAGCCAAGTAACAATGAAGTAAAACACGAGAATAAAGGCATCTCTCTATTGCTCTGTTGAGTTTTAACGGTGCTAATAATGAAATAGACCAAAATAGGTGAATTAGCAAATTCAGGGGATTATACTAGACAACACCAAAAATGAAGGATCTACTTGGCCACGTGCCTATTTCTTGGTAATTGAACTTGTACCTACTTTCATTTCATAAATTATTCAGAATAGGATTTCAACCTAAGAAAAAAAAAAGATAAATATATTGCTACAATTTTGAAACAAAACAGTTCAGTAATATGAGAGAAAATCATGTACAAATCAGGTAAATGGTTATGTTTCGAGATCTTCACCACATCTAGAATACAATCGAAGACACAAATTATGTGGCACCTATTAACATGATGAGCACATTAAATCAATCAAGCACAGTCAGGAAGTATACTGCAGTAGAAATTAATTAAATAAGTACACATTAATGTTTCAAAAGAAAGAAAAATATTACAGCAAGAACAAATAATGGCTCGCACCTTTATCATTTTGTTCATAATATCATGGATTGTAGTCTTGATGATAAGAACTTCCTTCCTTCGTTCTGTTCAATGTTAAACATTCAGCATAAGTCTAACTCAAGAGCAGAACTGAAAAGAGAGTGCAACACGTACTATCTAACTCTACAACTTTATCAAGTGCCTTTGCAGATCCTCTATTGAGTAGCCGAAACGTACTTTTCTGACCAACATACTTCGTGTAATTCTGCAATACTGTCAGATAACAGTAAACAGTTGATCAAGAATATACTTGACAAATCGGCCAGGAAGGTAGTCATTTGCTAGACCTGAATTGGTGCGCCATTTTCTCGAATTACAGCATCGTAAGCATCTATCTCATCTCCAAAGTTTGTTTTCAGAAGATCCCCAGAATTACCAACAACTGCACAGCGGCCAAACTGTCGTGGCAAGAGTGGTGGTTTTTCAGGGAGTACCAGTGAAAGCTTTTCCATGCATAATGTCTTGTTCGCACATCCATTGCTGGCAAATCAAAGAACATCAGAGAACAAAAACTACAACTGATTAAAGGAAGAATATAAATAGAAGCAACGCATTCATCCAAAATAGTGAGAAAGAATTCAGATTTAAGGTTCCATAAGCCACTTAATATATATTTGTATTGGAATCTTTTTAGCTCTTGCTAACATATTTATATAAAAGGGAAAAAAATAGAAACATACCATCCAATGCAAGATATTAGAGTAGTTTTATCTTTCTAAATAATTATAATTCTAATTCAAATCCATGATGATTTACTAACAGAAGCACCCCTTAGTTGATCCTCTGCCAAGCATACTCCTCCCACCCATTTGGAAGAGCGTCAATGAACTCCTTTGTAAGTATGGTAGTGCTGTTGCGGACCTGATAGGTAAAATTGTGCTAAATTAATTAGCTAGAATGATCTCAAATAACAAGAGTTCTCAGTAGACAGTTCACGAGTATTTAGCACCATAATGCCAAAATAAACATTCTATGTTAATGTTCTACAATTTTCTAAAACTGGCATACTAAATGAACTAATTATTGACTTCAAAACTCATGTTGGATAACAACAATCTCAGCTTAAAACAGCGAACATCATAAGTGAGATTTTCGTTATTAAAACTTGACCTATGTTATATTCTTATGTGATATTTGATTCTCAATTATTTAAAGGCACTTCCAAATGCATGAAACAAGCAAGCAGTACATCAGCTTCTCTGCAAACTAAAATCTACAACATGAAATTTCCATAACTTTCCAGTTCATCAGCTGCATATCTTTTCTGATGAGGACATCGACAGACGCTACCAACATGTTTATTGCCGGCGAAACCGCAGATCGACGGCCACGATTCAGCGCCTCTACTTTTGATTTTGATGTCATGATGTATTTTATTTTATTAGCAGTCTTTCCTTTTTTTCCCCTGTGGGGAGTTACTTCGTTATTGTAGCCCAGAGGGCAATTTAGTATTTTCGCTTTGTATGAGTTGAGACCTATATATAGTGGTCTCATGTATCATTTTGAGCTTAATGAATATTGAAATGAAATTTTGCTATTTGTCTTCTTCTTCTTGCATGAGAGCTTGAGAGGAGAAAAAGCTCAAGGGGAGCAAACCACAATACCCACCAATCGTTGGAAGAGTCCTCGATTCGTGGCTAATTCTTCTATCATAGCGACCGTATTTCTTCCAAGTTTCTTCCTCCATCACCCCAAGTAGCTTTCTTCAAGCTTTGGTGCCGCCGTCCCTAGAGGAACTCGCCGCCGGCCAATTCCAAGGCCACGTCCGGCCACTTGCCGGCGAAACATCCCATCCATCCGATCCTTCCCTCCGCATGCTTCGATTTTGAAATTTGAATTTCCAATTTCAAATTCTTTCATAATTTGGAAATCTAATTTAAGAAAGTTTTCATGATGGGATTCAATTTCAATTTAATTTAGATTGGAGTTATGAAATCTATTGCCACATCATCATCCTAAATTGGAATCCTTTCTCTTGAATTCCCTTCCCTCCCTCTAAGCATGCCGCCGGCCCCCATGGAGAAAATTCCCCATTAATTGCTTGATTAATGGCATGACCGTTTCGAAATCATAATTTGATTTCAAAGTTTTTCCCTCCTAATTTACTTAAACTGAAATTAAATTTTAATTTTAAGTTTTCAAACCTCTCCTCCCCTCTATGCATGCCGCCGGCCACCCCCTTGATGAGCCCCTTTAATGGCTCATTAAATCCCCCCTTAATTCCATGGGAAATTTGAAATTCTTTTCAAGTTATTCCCTCCAAATTTACTAAAATCTGAGATTAACTTCAGATTTTTGGATAAAGTTCATGCCACCTCATCTAAACCTAGCTTCTCTCACTCATTGCACCCGCCCCCTCTCTCCCCATCTTGGCCGAAATCCCTCTCCTTGGAGATCCCGTCGGCTACTCCCTCCTCTCCTTGAAGAATTCTCCACGACAAGCATGTATGGCGGATCCGGAGCTTGAGTGGGGTCTTGTGTTCAACGCCGACGGAAGCATCAACATCCTACGATCCCCGTGCTTCGACGTAAGATTTGAAGACGAAACCACCGTGGAAGAATATTTGGAAAGAGTCGTCCCGATCCTTGCAAGCATCATCGACCGACGATTTTCAAATTACAATTGGAGTCTTGACGGCCACCTACGACATCCATCCCCACCGGCTACCTTTCCTCCGACGAAGTTCTTCGGCGCCTTCTCTCTAGTGGTAATATCCTTCATCATTTGGATCTTCTCTCTCCGCTAAAGCTTACTAATAGTTGAGTGAAACAACCCTCAAGGTGAAATTCTCATTGTTAAGTGTTGGATTTTTGTTACTTGTACTTTGCATCTAAATCTCTTGGAGTTTTGAATGAATTGCTTCGGTTAATTTCAATTGCCTTTCTTTGGACCTAATAAAGTTGAAATTTTCAAATTCTTAACTCACTTCTATGTGCTAGCTTTAAATTTAAAAGGAGCAAAACTTTAATCTTTTCTCTTCTTAAATTTCTTGAAATAACTCCTAGTGGTTTTCATCTCATATGGTTCACATCATTTTCAGTACATCATCTGCATGTCAACGCGCCTTTAAAAGGTTAGCATGCCATATTCATTCCAAGTTAGTACTTGCATTCATAACTTCCACAATACAATTCAATAAGCCAAATTTATAGAGTTGCAGTCTAGGAAACAAAATCAATTAAAAAAAAGCCTTATGTCCATATCAAGCACCTTTGTACACTGAAGTGACTTAGATGCGCTCCAATACACACCTTTGTACACTGACATGCCTTAGATGCGCTCCAACAAGTCTGGCACACTTAAAATCATGCATGATATGTTTTCTTTTCAAACATAAAGTCACACAAAGTTGAGACATGCCCGACACTATCTATACACAAGCCAACATGGACAGAAAAAGTGCAATATATTTTTGGTTCGATCAGTATATGGTTCAAGTTGAAGATTATATTATCTACTTTGAGTTATTGGCATTTCATATAAGCAATATGCTATTGATATTGAAAAAATCATGCCTAATTGTTTATGTTAAGATTAGTGTTGAGGACAAATGCACTTGATAAAATATAAAAATGTAATTGAGATACATACGCTATCATACAGCTTTGTGTAAAGCTTTTTAATAAAAAATATTGACATTAAGTTCAAAAATTTGTGTGCTTGACATATTATGTCGTCTTTTTACAATTGCCTCACGTCCCGACGTCCATATCACAGCATGTCTGTGACTCATATTAGTGCAAGTGCTTCATAGCTCGGAGTGAGGTTGCAATGAATATGATACTTGAAAATGGAAAATCTTATCATTGGGATAAGCTTGAACGAATTTTGTAGACACGCTCAGCATTTAATACTTAAAAGAATGCATAAGGAACAAATTTAAAGACTCACTTGTTCCCATGTAGCTACTGCTTCACAAAGATTGAAGTCAAATGATAACCCTTCAAGTTCTCCTGTCTTGGGATCTTTCTATTTGGTTGAATGCAAAATAAAAGAAGAAATTAGAATTTTTAGCTGAAGTTAAAAGAGAAAATTTAACAGTTAGTACTGCAATTTCGCTCATTGGGTTCAGGAGTAAAACCTCTGGAAAAACCAAAAAGTGTTGGTTAAAATAAGCCATTACAAAGACGTTCCTATTGACTAGGTAAAGAAATATAAACTATCGTATGAAAGCTCCATAAAAGAAACAACTTAAATTCACATATATTTATACAACAACAACGACATCAAACCTTTGTCCCACTACGTGGGGTCGGCTACGTGAATTCTTTTTCTCCATTGTGTCATGTTAAAAGTCAGATTCTCATTTAAATCTAATAAAGAAAGATCATTTCTAATATTTTCTAACCAAGCATTTTTAGGTCTACCTCTACCTTTCTTAATATAAGTCAAATATAAAACCTCTACTTTCCTAATCGGGTCATCGGAATGCCGCCGTTTTATGTGTCCAAACCATCTAAGTCGACTCTTTCTAATCTTATCTTCCACTGGAGCTACTCCAACCTTTCACGTATATGCTCACTTCGTATCCTATCTCTAAGGGTAAAGCCACTCATCCACCTTAGCATCCTCATCTCTGCAACACTTAGTATTATGCTTCTCTTTTAATGGCCAACATTCGGCACCATAAAGCATTGCAGGTCTCACCACCATCTTATAGAATTTTCTCTTAAGTTTGAGGTGGACTTTTCTATCACACAACAAGCCCGATGCATTCTCCACTTCAACCACCCAATTTGAATTTTGCTGATAATATCCTCATTTATTTCATCATCACTCTGAACAATAGATCCAAAATATCTAAAACGAGTACTCTTATTAATGACTTGATCACCTAAAGTCACAATCCTCTCACTAGGTCTATTACTATTAAAATTATAATCCATATATTCAGTTTTAGATCTACTCAAGTGAAAACCTTTAGACTCTGAGGTAGACCTCCATAATTCAAGTTTACCTTCAACTCCCTCTCTAGCTTAAATTCACATATATTTATGGTAAACATTAAAAATCTTTAAATTCAGGATTTCATAAGTTTAGGATATCTATCTATCTACAATTTTTTTTACCTTCAAAATGAAAAAAAAAAAAAATAAATAAATAAAATAAAATACAGCATACAGTGATCAAATGTGAAAAGGTGTCATGGTTTATGCTATGAGATTCTATTTTATTTTTAATTGAGGGCATCTGTGTCCAGGCTACCATTCATGTCATTCTAAAGATTAATCAGTTGTTATCTTCATCAAAATTAGTAAGATTTGGCAAGTATGAACAGTGAAAACCTACCCACTTCGAAATTGTGTCACTTGGGAACTTGATTGAAACTTGACAAAGGTCGCCACTACCAACAGCCTGCAAGCCAAGTCCATTTGCATTCTGCATTATCACAATAGAAGATTCATTGGGTTCAACACATGCTTATACGCTTACACTATTGCAAATATTTAATAATTTTATTAAAATCGTAAAATCATAAATATAAAAATATTGTCATTTAATCAAGATAAAGTAAAGAATGTCTTACACTTAGAAAGATTCCAAAAGAAAAAAAAATTAATAACAAATATCGCAAACTTTTCATACAGAAAAAGGATTTACTTCCTTTACTTCAGCCTGTTAAGAATAATTCTAAACAAAAATCAGTAATATTCAATATTGAAGTTTATAGTTGACACATTTTCCAAGGATGACAATGACCATTGCAAATTATAAGCATAGATGAGAAAATTCAGGTTTGATGTTAGGTTGATGGTTAATTCTAATACCTATGCCAAAATTCATACAAGGAATCCTGATTTGAGGATAAAACCTCTGAGGAGGGATTAGCAAATTAGTGAAAAGATCTCCATCAACATCTATAAAAATTACATTCGACTTTTCATTAACCAAAGGTACAAATTCAACAATCAGAAAGCTGATGCAGGTTTGAGAAAAAGAATGAAACGATATACTTTATGGCATTTGTTATTTTAATTTGTAATAATTACACGCAATCAACATGAGAAGGAAATGCTTTTTGAGAAAATCATACAACAACAAGCCTTTGTCCCACTAAGCGGGGTCGGCTACATGAATCCTTTTTCGTCATAAAGGATTCATGTCATGATTATTCGACAAGTTTTACACTGGTTGTCGACTACCTAACGCTACCCCCCCACTTTTCTTATCCAGGACTTAGGATATGACAACATCATAATGTCTACTACGTGCTAGAGACTAGAATGACAATGATTTCTTACATTCTTAGTGTCTACTAGGTGCTTCAAAAAAATTATTTTTTATCATGATTTCTATTTCCTTTTATTTCCATTTTGCATGAGTATAGCTAACAATTAATAAGAATGAATATCAAAGAATAATTAATAAAGTTTATCCTAAATTAATGAAAAGAGGCTAGTTATGATAATCATGTTCAGTCATCATACAGGAATAACTAGCATATAATGAGCCAAAATCTCCCTGTCAATCATCATACAGGAATGTTGATGATTAGGCCATTGCAGGTGAGCCCACCAACAGCCATGATTCTTTTATGTTGAATTTTCGATGTTTTCTTTATTTAATAATACTCTTATTAGAAACCATTTTTATTCTGATTTATGCTTGAAAAAGAAGGAATAAAGTTGTTGTTTACCCACGATTCAAATAACTAAGTCTGCTTCAAACGCCGAAGATTCCTTTAATTGTTAGATATCCAAGAGGACCAGTCAATCTCTCAAAAAGTTTTTACTTCTATGAGACAAACATCGCTGTGAACAACTAGACATAATGCTTTTGTGTCATCACTAAAATCAGGGATCCAGACTCCCTCGTTTCAACATAAACAATGATTGAAATTTGCATCAAATTTGCCCAAATTACTCCATACACATAGCACCTAAAAAAAAACCTGTCCACAGAACGCACTCACCACACATTTCCTAAAGTCGCTCTGAAACGATATCAAGGCGTCTAACTCCTCGCTCGAAACTCTAGCACCTCCATCTGAAAGAGATGAGAATACGAAAACCATCACTCTAATGAAACATATAAATCAAGTAAATATGGCCACAGGTAGACACGCACCAAATTGGTAAGGAAAGCAGCTAGAACTCACAGAATTTGGAGACGCCCGTGACGTAGACAATGATGGCGGCGATGCCCGACGCCAAAGCTACCGCCAAGCCCAATTGCAATATCTTCATTTCAAGATTCTGATTGTGACAGGAGCGAAAGCGTCTGAAACCTTCCTCGCTGCTACAGTGACATGGAGCCGTGGTGGATGGAGAGAGAGAGAGAGAGTCGAAGGAAATCTGTGCTCTCGATCTCGCCGCACCTAATGATTTGCAGGGCTTGTTCGAGCCAATTCGACGTTCCACGCTCATCGAAGATAGGTTCCGGCTGTTTGGCAACGGGATTTATACAGGGTTTAAGCAAAATTTAGCATAAATCATGCCAAACTGGATTTCATAATCCCATAAATCTCACGCCGAGATAAATCCTCCGTTACCTATTTTTGGCGTAAATCCCGGATTTAGTAAATCCTAGGGTTCATAAGATTTACGCGATTTGGCCGAAGAAGCGCGCCGAAAGGGAGAAAGATGGTTACC